>OMNM01036457.1:5058-17536 GCA_900302745.1 Parablennius parvicornis | reverse complement strand
GGACTGTAACCAAAGCAAAGCTGAGGCCCGTACAACAGGAGGAGAGCGGCGTGCACTGCCAGACACCAGGTAAGTGTTTTTATTCCTTTACTGTTCTGGTTTTTTTTTTTTAATTAAAATTAGGGGGAAGCCACTCTGAATAAGAGATAGTAAAAGATGTGAGCGTATCAGCAAAGGTTTACGCTAAGTGTCTTATTTTCACAGGATGACATTATTTAGTTATAATGAGCAGGGTAATTCTTTTTTTTTTTTTATATCTGGAGAAAAAAACAAATCTGGCAAATTGCTTCATCTTTATAATGCAATTCGCACGATTCAAAGGCACAACTCACGATAAGAGAACGCAATCGCCTGACATTGTTGTACTTAATTCACTGAGCTGAGAGTCTTTCCCACACTGAGCACCGAGGAGCTGACAGCGCAGACAGACGCCACGCCTCACACGCCTCACCTCAACGCCAACAATAAGCTTTTAATTCATATTTCAGAACTTTGAGGATGAGCTACATCCATTTATGTTTATTTAAGTATCGCTGATGTAAAGGCCACAAATGCGTGTTTGTGTCTACGTATTAAATTGTGCTACGTTTAATGTGTGTGGGTGAAACAAGCCGGACCTGTAACAGTAGTGGAACGTCCAGATCACAGTGCTGATGGTTTGATCCCCGTCCATGTGTCCTTGAGCATTACACTGAACCCCACCCCTCCGTTTCCACTGGTGTAGAAGCAACTTGCATGGCAGCCGTCATCGCTGGCAGAGTGTGAGCGAATGGGACTGATCCAGTAAAATCCCCTTGAGGGAAAATTCACTCTAAAAGTTGTGTAAATTTACAATTAATTAAAAGCAAAAGATGCAGAGGTGCACAGTAGTCGTCAACACTGCACAAGCAAGACATCGATCCAGTGAAAGTAATTATACCTCTGCATTTACTCCTTCCTTTTAATAGTTAACCTTGCGTGCATATAGGAGGTGCAGTGTGCTGCTGCAGCCCAAGGAGGCGCTGCAGGTCGGCGGCCTTGCCCCGGGATCGGCTGAGAAACCTGTTTGCGCCGGGATTCGATCCTGCGAACACAGGCTCGCCTCTGCCACAACTCAGGATTTCACACTCATGAACATTCAGATATACACCACGTAGGAATGTAACGACTCACCGAGCTCACCGTTCGCAATACCATGTCCAAGATATGATTTCCTCGCCATTTTGATTCACAGAATAATAGTTTGACTGAAATCCTTTTATTATTTATGTTGAACCGATATTGTATTTTCTCATCTTCTTTTCAATACTGTATGAAATTGAAGTTTTTATTCTTGAAGGAGGTAAAGGAGGAACTTTTCTGGCTTAAAATATGTTCTGTCTTCACAAAAAGAAAACAAATTGGTAGAATCTGAAAACAAATCTCACATAAAATAAACTATGAAGAGAATCTCTTCAACAGACAATCAAAGCTGATTGTTGTGGTCTTGTACATTATTTTAATCACTGTTTTTTTGTGGGGGGTTTTTTTCCCCGACCTCAGACGGCCAAAATGTCGCCACACCTCCGATTTGGAGAGAGCTTTCAAAACTCACCTGAAACCACAGCTATAACTATAATAGTATGAGTCTTGCTGCTCTCTGTTCTGCGTGTGACACAGGATGTCCAACATTTTGTGACGTGGACGTTCATCAAGGAAGCGAAGCTTCTAAGCTCAAAAACGGCGGGAAAAACGAGATTGCGCTCTCTGCAGTTTACACCGCAGTACATTTTTTTTCATTCCAACGATTTAATTCTGTAACACGTTAGTGTCGACTTCTTACTGTTTCGCAGCACAATGACCATTTCCTACCGTATTATAACTTTTGATCGTTTATCCACTTGTGAACTCAAATAGCACATTTCAGCATGGCAGGCAAGGTCCAGATGACCTGCAGAAGTTCAAATTGTGGAAGAGAGGTGATTGAAAGGGACTGGCCAGATGACGGAGAGGCCACAACAACTCTTAATAACAAAAGGCTCACAATCGACCGCACGACACAGCGAAACCTGAAGCTGATGGCTCCAACACCACACTGGATGTTACATCTGTCAGCCAACAACAGGAAACTGAGGGGACAGTTTGTACAACACTACATTGGCCAGTAGAAGACAAGGAAAAATATATTCCTGGTTTGATGAGTGTGAATGAAAGTGTGAATCCGTCCTGATGTGTAACAACAATAGAGGCTGCAGGTGGAGTAACGGGAAGAGGAGTCTCTAATCCATCTCTAACAGGAGTCTCCAACAATGGGTTCACTGTCCTCCAGATCTCAACAAAGCACCTTTAGGATATGATGGAACCGAACATTTGAATTATTGATGTGAAGCCAAACAATTTGCAGTCACTGTTTGATGTCATCACGTCAAAACGGACTAAAACCTTTGCAGAATGTTTCCAGCACGTTCATGAATCGAAGCTATGAAGAATTAAAGCTGTTCTGAAAGCGAAGGGGAGTCTAACAATACCACAGAGAGCATGTTGGCTTTACTTTTATTGTATTTAACTTGAGTAGTGGATTTAATCTCATTTGTGTATTTTAAATTAAATCAGTAAATAAGCCAAGTGTTAATTAATTATCGTAGGGCCAGAAAGAATTTGGATTTTCTTCAAGGCGATTAAAGTATACATAAATAGAGCCATCTATATTATTCTCTGAAACCCTCAAACTACATCCAAACAAGTATTTACTTGATTTACAATGCTTTGGTTTGCAAAGTTGATAAGAGAGACGGTTCTCGGTCTAAAATAATATAGCTACCACTTCATTCATAATGTTGCCAAATGCAAGAATTTAAGAAATAACAATACGCAGCAGGAATGTAAGTCACAAAAGAAAAGTGTTACAAGCTACTATCAGTTTCCTGCAGTTATGACATTTTTAATTAACGAACAAATGCGTGGAACAAACGTAGGAAGAAAACACAAGGTGGTGAAAGTTTGGAGGGTGCGTGTTCAATGTAGGTAAGATAAACAGAAAGACAATGTGTTGCCAAGTGTGAATAGTTAACAAGAGCAGCAATCGGAGTTCAAATCTGTGCCGAAAGAGGAGAGACGCTCGGCCATTGGGTGGCTGATATCTTCTGTCCCCCATAAACCTTAATGTCCCCCTTGACAGGGCCACTCCAGTTACTGGAGCCGGGAGAAAGGGAAGCAAATGTTTTAAACCTCATACAAGCCAAAGAGGCTACAGCTCAGAAAGACATAGATCAATGAAAGTCAATGGCTGTGAAGAGGACTCGCATGCAAGGAAATGGGGCCAGCCAGTAATCTTCAGCAGGGATCAATAGAGGTGACTGGTTTTAATGGATAGTCAATTGTGTCGACTGGGCGTAATGAGAATAAACTGACTGGTTCCCGGAAACAGCTGTTTGTTTCAGCTGTTCACAAATGGCACCCAGATTTGTTCATCAGCGTTTAAGTGTGATTTGCTCACTTAAGTAAAATGGCACCGTGCCCACGCAACTGCATAAAACGGCGTTATCGCGACTTTAGAAAAGCTCTGTTAGGTTTCTATTAGTCTGAGTTAAGATAGCACTTTGACTCATGCAGTGGGACGAGACAAACCAATTAAGACTTTTCTTCCTGCAGCCAGACGAGATGCAGGCAGAGCCACAAAACCTCCCTGTGATGCTGCGCGGCATTTTTGGCGGTGACATTTCTATAATAACAAAATGATACCATCCTCCGAAATCAATTCGGTGCATGTTTTAACGATCAATAACCCATCTGCAGACATATACCACAGCCTGATGTAGAAACTCGTGGGGGCGGGAGAGAGGATCAAGCAGTTATTGGTTTTGGAGGCCTGCAGCTTCCTCTCCAAAAGCCACAATTTCAGCATGTTATTGTTAAATCAATAGAGACTTAAGGCTGCATGCTGGAAATTAAGAGACGGGCGACGGTGGAACGAGTAAATACAGAGCGCCCGTCTCTGGTCGGCGGTCACAACGATCACTAAACATTCAAATACTTCACACCATAAAACAGTCCTTCATGTGAACATTTCACAGAGGATCCATGTACTTGTTGTTCGTTGGCGATTGTGAGGCTTCTCATTATGACCATAAATGGAGTGTTCAGGTTACGAGCTTGGCAGAGAGGACTCTGGCAGCAGCCGTCAGGTCGCGCTCGCTGTTGGAAAGGAGGACATATGCTCTACGGGGGCCTCCGTCGAATACCTGCAGACTGGAGAACAGCTCCGAGCGCCGTGTAGGTGTATTTGTTGTGTTTCAGACCAACACCGGTTTCTCATCCAGCATCCAGGTTGGTAAAATATCAAATTATCTGCTTCTCTCTACATGCCAACACACGTGTTACTCTGAAAATAACACAGCAAGATACTTTTGTTGTGATAAGTGTTGTCTCAACAAAACAGGTATGGAGTCAATGCGGTGGTTTTCTCCGGGAAGAGAGTAGTCACCTTTTTCTTTCTTTTTTTTTTACACGGAAACTTTGACAATTTGTTGGCAAGAGTTTCTTTATTCATACATTTTTTTTTATTAAATGTATTACATTAGGATAAATACCATTTAAACACAGTTTAAATCTCCTTTATTAGCTCGCTAGTTTTGTTCAAATATCTCCTCATTAACAACTTTCCTACGGTTTCATTTTTGTATGACTTGAATTCAACCAACTGACAAACACGGTAGAAAAATGCTTTCAATAAATCCAATAAGTTCCCCCAAGAATAATGGCGACAACTGCAAGGTGAATCTGAACAGTTGCAGACATTACTAAGACTGACCAACTGGAAATGAATCAGGAATAGATTCACATGTGCCAAATGCAAAAGTCTGATATTCAAGTGTAATGACTTTATCCTTACAAAAATAAAAGGCTTTGCAAATAACAGTTGCAGCAGCTACGCTTATATTATTTTCTTTCTTTTTCTTTAAAAAGCCTTGTGTAGAGGGAACGTATCCAGTAGAATCAACAG
Organism: Parablennius parvicornis; assembly: GCA_900302745.1. Lineage (NCBI taxonomy): Eukaryota > Metazoa > Chordata > Actinopteri > Blenniiformes > Blenniidae > Parablennius > Parablennius parvicornis. The sequence continues at coordinate 12,576 of OMNM01036457.1, read as the reverse complement.
CAGACACTTTCTCATATTAGCAAAATACTAAATAGACAAATAGTCACAGTGCGTAAATGAAAATAGGACATGGCCCTTTAAATGAAATATTGGTTACCCTGTTGGAAATGTTTGGTGTCGAATCAACAAGTTTGATCTCTGATTGGAGGATTTCGAGTTAAAATGGTAAAACGGTTCTTGGCAAAGTCCTAAAACACTCTGTACTATGAGCTCTGGAGTTTGCGCTCTGTCGTTAAAATGGATTCCAATCTTTTTATGAATCTCACAGCCATGACATTTTAAAAGACACAGCAATAAATTAGCATCTCGAGCAGAAGTGGCACTGAATGCACACAGAAAGTGGCATTGTGTTCCACACACACCAGCAAAGACTAACACTTCATCACCTTTTGAAATTTGTATTAGAGAACAAGGGCTCAGTTTAATTTAGAAACCAGAACTTATTTCCAGTGTTATATGTTTTATCACAGCCAACAACAGCTCGAGACAGAATCTGGAATTTATTAGTCAGAGAGAACAGGTGTGCAGAAGCATGCAGGCGGCTCTGGATGACCTTTAAGCACTATTATACGAAAGTAAGTTTGAAGTTGAGACCTCGGGTCCAAGTGCTTTAGATGTGTTACACTAAGTGAGCATTAGTCTGATCAGATTCTTCTCAATTGATACAAAATTGACTGTTAGTTTATCTATTCACTCTGATATGACGGTCTTGCTGGAGTTGTTGATCATAAATTTAAAAAATCAAAATACAACAGTCTGAAGATACGTTGGTTTGAGTGTGTTTGTGAAGCCAGTGCTGGTCGGGGCTCCTAAGGATTTTGCACAGGAAGTGTTAATGAGAGATAAAAGCTACTGCAATTAACCCAAAGCAATGAAGCTTTTACCAGAGCTGGAGGAGTCAAGGCCTCTTTCATAATGACAGCATAGTTCAACAAATAAAGCAAAGATAAATCTAACCTGGGCAAACAAATTAAAAACGTATATACTGAATTTTCCGGACTATGAGACTAAACCTTCTGTCACTACCGTATTCGATCGAAAGTGGAAGGAAGATTAAATTTAAACCAGAAAGTCTACAATTTGTCACTAAAAATGGAAAATGAGCAGCAACACCAGAATAAAAAAACATTAAGAATGGTAATTTCGGGTTAAAGTTGAGAACATTCACAAATGGGTTCTGGAACGTTGAGCTGCTAGCTGCTAGCTGGGGCAGTTAGCCTCCAGGCAGTTATTGCCATAGAAATGAAAATATCCAACTTTGCTACCAAAATCGTTCTTTCAATCAAAGACAGGAGCTGAATTCGGTCCTCCAGTGTTGTGACCATACCCAAAAAAGGTTGAATGTTTTTTTATTCCAAAGGTGCTTCCTCTAAACATGCAAAGCTCTTCTTGAGCAGGACAGTATGGTCAGCAGATGAGAGTCCAAACATCAAGGACGAAAATCAAAGCTTGAAACTCAATACCTGCCATCATCCCCGCAGGCTTAACTAAAATCCTCCAGAGACTCCAAACAGCAGTGAACCAAAGTCTCAAAGCCGTTTTATGTCACCTGCGGGAGGCACGGATGGTGAGTAGAGAGCATGGCGTCATGACACCAGGGAACTTCCCAGGAGCCCCTGGCATGGATCAAAGAAGGTCGGACTTCAGTGGCGACCACATGACCATAAGGATCCTCTCGGGGTTCAGAAAGCCCACCAGGCAGTGGCGAGTCCAACGGCGGCCCAGCAGACCAGGACTCGATGTCAGAGTATGAATGCAAGTCGTTTTCCTGACACAGGCGACATATTACCACGTTTCCATTCTCAGATGAACGTAATGCTAACAGCCAATCTGGTTGAGAGCACAAATCTCGAATTTTCCATCACTTCCGTTATAGAACTACAGCCTATTTTGTCTTGTGGTGTTGTGGTGTGGGGCTGCTCAGTTGCCTCGCGGCTCACATATCTTGTTGGGAAGCTTAACCTTGCACCGACACACCAGCTCTAGATTTCTGTATTCCACACACACCTCCATCTTGTGTATAGTCAGAGACTTTCCCAAATTACAAGTTCAGGAAATCTGTACATATATTGCATTTTCTGATACATTTATACACATAGTGTAGAAGTATGAATTTCACTCAGTGTAGTTAAACATTTAAAAGGCAAAACTTCAGATAATTTCTTTCAGAAGTGTATTTTTAAGCATTTTTTTTTACACATCTTAATCAAAGCTAAACACATGTATTAGCACAACTACAGCTCTTTGATTTTTTTCTTTAAACTCATTCCTCCCTTGCTCCTACGTTCCCCCTGAGGCAAGTATCATGTGTAACATATGTAACATGTCTTATCTTTCCTTCTCTATCAATCACTAATATAACACTCTGATGCAACACTCGAGGAATCTACCATCTGACATCAGATCAAGGGCAGGGAGTAAACATCTGTTCAAAACACACAAACCTCTCCAACAGTAAATGACAGAATTCCACATGAAGATGACTCAGTGAGCAGCCACAGAGTCCCGATGAACAGAAATATCTCCTGGAGAACACAATGTGCATCATTCCAAAACAATATGGCTCATACTTCATGACAACGCCGACCGCCAAATACTTCAACGTTTTGCTCAGTTTCCACAATTGCGGTCAACATTTGATTTACAGACATTTTTTCTACGAATGTGGCAAGGACCACCTACAACAATTAACATGAACAAAACAAATAACTCAACATGACGCGGAAAGAGGATTAAAACAAATGCCATAATTCAAGGGGGTGACTCTTAAATGTAAACACGCAGCGCAGTGTCGCATTACCTCATGACTTCACTCTCATTTGTTTTATTTTTGCGGAACACGAATCACAATCATTTTTGCCCTTTTTGAAGACTGGCAGTTAACTCGTGTAAATAATCGGTAAATCGGGGTAACTGTTTTAAATTCCCTGTACAACACAATGAAATATATCCCGTCGTAGTACAACCCAACTATGCATCACGGGATTGAGACAATTTATATCAGCTTGACACTCTTCAAACAAAGCAGAGACATTCATCAGGAGGAGTAATTATAAGACTTGAAGGTGGTTTTCATCGAATGCTCTCTGCCTTTATGCTAAACTCATCAATGCTTGAGGCATTTACCAATGTGAGCAGTCGAGCTGCTCTCGTAATTATAAAGCACAACAGAGGCATTGCTGGTGACAAAGTGAATTTATAGCTGGTCTGAGGTCTCCCGTACTCGCTGGCTGGCTACGTGCAAACTGTATAATTTCTCTGTTATACGTCTCTTACTATCCATGCCTGCAGTGCCGTGCGAGAGCCAAGACATACATCAGCCATAGAGAATGTGAATTAAAGAGTGCTGAGCCAACTTGACCCTGGGAGCTGGAGGCCAGAACAGGCTCTGGGGCAAACACTCTCCAGCCTCCAATGACAGGTGGATATAAAGTGGATATGAGCTGCCTGTTGGAAATGAATAGCTAAAGCAGAGGTCTCAGAATTTAATTACCCGGAGGCCATGGGCCTGGTTGTATTGCAACAATACACTGCCCGGGAGCCACGTAGACTACCATTATAAAAGTAAGCCCATAAGAACCTGTTGATAAGATTAGGGGTTATTCAGACAAAGGGAGAAGGATAAACACACAGCCTGGCCATGAGTCTGTGGATTCAATTCTTACTTAAGATGACGACAACACTGCTTTCATAACCGGGACGAGGAAGCATCCTAAAAATAGCTACTAACACCGTACACTACAGTAAACATGCTTCATTATACCTGCTCTTAATCAATTTCAACAGGCTTTCAGTGACATGTTATTGCTTGTATTGTTTAGAAATATCCAGTTTAAAATGAGTTCAAATTGTAGTATGGGCTCAGGGGCAGATACGAGACGGTATGAAGTTATAAACTGTAATGTAGCACAATGTGACTATTTATACAACCTGATGATACAACAAGCACTGGGACTTTTCCAGATGAGCGATCAGACTGAGTTTTTAAATCCAGAGGTTTGTTTGTACACACATTATCTCAGAACTTATTGAGGGGAAACTGATCATATTTATTGAAAAGACACATTGTATTACTTATTTTCAAACGGTTAAAATAGTTTTGCACATTAATCAGCGGAAGCGCGACCTCTGACCCTCCTGCTCTCTCACACTCACCGTCTAAAGCTTTTAGACACTGGTGCACCTCCTACATCATTCGTTGATTCCAGATTCTGCTGAATGGTTTGATTCTCTGAAGCATGGTAAGATGTGGATTGATTGTATGCAAAACACAAAATCTATTATGTTTGCAAATTCATTACAGTGACTAGACAGCGGATCAATTTCTCAATGTTTAGCCGCTGACATTGAAGAGAGGCTGCAGCTTTGGAACAGTTTCTCTTCTAACTTTGCCCTTTACTTATTTATGTTGCTTCTGGAGGATTTATAGCTTATTGCTGTGTATTGTGACATTTTACACTCAACGCATTGCTTAAACACATATTGCAACTATTGTCAGCCAACAACTCTTGAATATTCTTTATTATGAATCTTGAAGACGCTACCTGGGATGGGCCGGCCATTTGTGATCGTGAGCATGTGTAAAGTAGTTTTATTTATAGAAAATGTTAATGATTCATCCCGAGGGCGAGCGGTGCCCTTTTGAGTAGCGAGGGACAATCGGGAGAGACGCAGGCCTGCTGCCCTCGGTGGTGTTCTGATAAATAAACAGTGGTGGCCAGCCACATGCGAGGCTGCCAACGTGCCTGCCAGTGGACCATCCTCTGTGGGGATGCCCTGGCAACCATTATTAAGGCAGGCTTTGGCTCGGAGCCAGAGCTGAAGTTCTGAGGTATTTTCACATGCCTGGCATTGTGTGGGAGTGTGCATCAGTAAGCATGTGCTCGTCTAGACACTGTGTGCGCACTAAAGAAAGAACCCGGTCTGACTCATGTCGTGTGGGAGAGAGAGAGACAGAGAGAGAGAGACAGAGAGAGAGAGACAGAGAGAGAGAGAGAGAGACAGAGAGAGAGCGAGAGATTTGTGAGGTGTTCAGACCCCATCACCATTAGTCAATTGAGGACCAAGGGCAAGGAAACGGAGGCACATGTCATGGCTTGACTGCACACATTCAAAGCGTCGGATGGGCAGAGCAAAGAAATATATTACCACTGTCCAAGAAAAATAGACCTTGGGCCACCACAGAAAATATGTGCCAAAGCTCTACAGCCCACATAAACCCTTCTTCAGGACTTCCTTAATACTGACCCTGGGCGAAAACTAGTCGAGCTGACTGATGAAATTTCACTCGAGTTCACAAACTCAACTGTGTTCTTCAAATATGTGCCTATGGACGCACAACATCAAATCGATAGAAGATATGATCACGTTCTGTTTTGTGCATTGGGAATATGAAAACTCTTAGTCTCACCTAAAGAAACGTCTTCAGCTGTTGCAGGCCTCCATCATTCTTTCCTGTTGCTAAAAACAAGTGAAGTGAAGGAGTGCAGGGACAGCCAAGACAGCTTCATTTGTCTTCCTGATTGATACAGAGAGGGTACCAAGAGGAAGGGAGGGAGTTTGAGAAAGTCACATTGTTTCTTTCCACACGGAGGCAAAAGAAAATAACACCTATATATATAAGGATGTTTTCGGCTCCAGCCTGAGCAGGTTACGAGGTTTACTTCCGATGTGGCTTCTTACTCTTGCACAATGTTCTCACCTTGTTTAGTCAAACTCAATGTTGGTCTCAGGCCTTGACGGCAGCAAGGGAATACTACCCATCTGTGTGCTCGCTTGTGGAAGAGGAAGAGTTGGTAAGAAGGAAAAGGAGGGAGCCTCACTGCTTTTATGTTTAGTATACGGTTTACAACGAGAACAAATAAAAAGCCTGAGGAGGTCTTACTTATCTCTGGACACTAAAATCACTCATTTGTTTTTCTGTTGTTAAAAAAAGAAGAAAAAAAAAACAAAGGCATTTATGTGGAGTAACAGGCTGGGGAATAAGAGGCGGTCTTGGTCGCTGGGAAAAGAAACTCAGGGCACTGACATCATCTTTTACTAATATAAACCTGCTTGAAATCCGTCTCTGCGATGAGAACACCATTACACAGAAAGTTGGCCAGCAAACCATGTTTAGCTGATGTGATTTGTTACAGCAACACATTCACATGTACACATGTAAGACGCACACACACACAGTATATCGAGCCCCGGCGATCGGTAATCTCTGTCCTACTTTCTGAGAAGTTTTCGTCTGACGAGCAAATGGCAATAGCTGTACATGTGCTACGAGTAAGACTATGAGATGACATAAGTCCCACACAAAGTAATGCCAGGCCCAGACCTATCCATTTCAGTAACACTAACTGTTATGACATGAGGCCTTCTGGCTTTGAATTATCCCATGAAGCCATGGAGGCTTATATAATCCAAAGCACTTATGAAAGTCACACAATAACCACTTGTACTGTATAGACTCAGCGGATGACCTTGTTTAACCTCTCTGATCAGAAGCACACGTTTCTCCTTGTCCTCAGTGTTTTAGCTGCCACCTCTAATCATTTCTCCTTCTCTGCTACCTCCCAGGTGGATTCTGTCGCCTCATTGGCCAAAGAGGCAAAATTGTTTCAAGGATTAGAGAATTACATTTTAAATGACCCAAGCCAACAGGTTAGCATGCAAGGCACGAGAAAACAGTGCGAGAGCGGACGCAGGAGACAAGATCTGTCCAAGGATGACTTGGTGTTTCTGCTCAGTATTCTGGAGGGTGAACTACAGGTAGGATGATGTGCTTACTTTTGTGGGTTTTTGTAAAGCTCAAGTCATAATACCATTGTTTTTACTGTAAGTACAGCCGTTGGGAGATAATGCTGGGAATAGCCACTGTTCTGCTGCAATGTTTGTCCCAACAGGCCAGAGATGAAGTCATTGCTGTTTTGAAATCAGAGACGACAGATTCCCATCTCCTGGAGGCCCACTATGGATTCAGCGGACGGGCACTCGTCCTCCGCGCCCTGCAGAGGGACTCCCTCCGGGCTCAGCAGGACCAATTGCAGGATGTATACGAAATACCAATTGCCGAGGTACCAGCAGCCGATACTGAGCTCAAAGATACCATATGGGGACCGTAATCAAAACTAATGAGATGAATGCATTACTGTCTGACAACAGCGTATCTATTACTTCTGCATCATTACACGTGTTTATTTTACACTACAGGTGTTACACAGGGTTCACCCATCTACAATCATTATAAATGTGTAAAGCCGGAGTGTAACCTTTTCCCCTGTTTTTGCAAGACAAAGTAAATCCGGAGGGATGGAAAAGCTTGAAAGTCTTGAAACTCGAAAGGTCAAATGAGTCAACTCGAGAGCACGCTAAAAGCAATCTATTTTAAATGAAATGATCCTTCAAATTCTAATGCCCTTTCTCGTGAATATAGCATCTTTTCTTGTTTGCTCTGGGCAACTCTGCAAAGAAACAAATCTACATTGAGGTTACATTGTTTTCAAAGCCCCCCCCCCCCCCCCCCTCTCT
>OMNM01036453.1:8328-26141 GCA_900302745.1 Parablennius parvicornis | reverse complement strand
TTTAGAAACTAAAATAAAGTGCCTTCTTACTTTACATAGAGAATATATATATATAGCAGTATGTATACATTTGTAAACCAACCCCGTGAGGAGCTTTGCTTTCACTGCTGTAGCTCTCTTTCTATTTCTGTGTTGCCACACGAGCATACATAATTAATGATACATTTTTGACCTGTGTGAACATCAGACTGTAACCACATAAAAGCTGTGGTATGTATATTTCTAAACACAGTGTGGAGCGAGTCACTTATGATTTCAGCATGGCTGTGTCAGTTGTGCATTTTGTTTTTCTGAAGCAACAGAGGTCTCCGGCACACAGAAAATACATGATTATTCCTATATGTGTTTGTTCAGCTGCGTGGTCCGGTGGCTGAAGTGTGTGAATCTGGCAGCTGTAAGTCTCTTGTGTTATTGTTGTATGTTTTGCACAGATACTGTCAGGTTCAATAGGAGCATGTCAGAGTGGTTAAACCATGTTGCATGTGTCATGGATGCTTGAATGTGAAGAGCACCTGTAGTGGTTTGTTTGTTTTTGCAGAGCACGACGATAAGCGGTATTGACTGTCCAGTCACCCGTTGTCCCGTTAGCATTTGAGATCGCAGCACCAACTGCCACTCGTAAGGCTTTTTCTTTTTTTTTTCTTTTTTTTAAAATTCTGTATTATACTTTAATGCCTTGTAGTGCTCCGTAGGGATGCACTTTGCAAAAGGGAGTTCAGGATCCATAAAGATACTCCCACCCAACTGGGAAAGCTCAGGAGACAAGCAGGTCACCCCCCTTCGCTCCCAGCTAATGAGAAACTAATGACTATCCAGGGAGGAAGACTTCTCTTAATCAGCAAAAGCTAGATTTACATAAAAGACGCGATTACAAGATGAGACCATTCGATTATTCAATATAAAATCTTGAGTTTCTACGTTGCACCAGTTTTTGTAATGAACTTCTATTAGAACTTAGAGGCGTGAATTTGTTAGATTCACAGTTTCTTCTTTTTACTGTTTGCCGTCGTTTTAACAGGACGCCTGGTTCTTCTGTGACTTTCAGTGGCCTTCACCCATTTACATGTGTTGTGTTGAATTGAGTAGGCCGGTGTCCATGCACATGTGTTTATGCACGCGTGCACGCGCACGCACTCACGCGCATACACACGCACACACTTACACTTGAAAAATGGATATTGCTCACCTTCCTTTGTCAGCATGCTTCCGTATTCTGCTTCTTCTCTATATTGGAAAAAAGGAATTACAAATGCATTTCTGTAACTAAGCCGTTTCTGGGAATCATTTGACCTTTTTGGATATAATTTCAAGCATAGTAGATGAACACTCACTTAAGTACAATTAGTACGATGTAATCTCATTCAGTACTTTTGAAATCATAAGTTGCTATTGAGAACAGCTGCAATTTGGATAAATATCCAGCCAATAAGTTATTTTTTTATTAAACAAATTGTCATGTTGTAGTTTTGTATGAGAAATATGCTCACATGTTTTTTATACATGTAAATTGAATGTCTGGTATTGACAATGCAATGAAATATAGTTTATATGTAATACTTTATTTCATTGAGTATTTTTTAGAAACGGTGCTTTTACATGTTATTGAAAATGGCATCACAATAGTTGTGCTTGAGTTACAATTTCCATAGTTTGGTTCGTTCTTTTCTTTCAAGAATAACTTTAAATTTAGGCCATTATTTCTCTCTTTGAAGGAGCAGGAGTCTATGTGGGGTGTGAACATATAATGCCACATAAACAAGAGAAATGCTAGTAATTACTAGAACTCCCCCTACCAGCTTATCTATTCACCCTGACTCATTTTTCATCTTGTATGCAACGGTAATAATTTGAATTTGTATGAAACGTGCGTCAGAAGTGCTCAATTGGAAGTTTCTGATTTGTAAAGCTCCACAGAGTCTTTTAATGTTTGGGCCCGTACAGCCAACAAAAAGGAGACACGAGCAGTGAAGACATATTAACATATGACTCATTAAAATCAAGGTAAACGTAAGAATAACATGTAAATTAAAGTATGGGAGTCATTAGAGGGGTGTTCACACTCTACTTTGTTGTTTTAGCGCTGTTCAACTGGTTTTCATTTCCTGACAACACCCTGCAAAGCCCACCCTCAGTACCTGGAAAGAAAGTAGCCGCGACACTCCGACCGGCGTCCTCTCAGAATGAACAAATGATTTCATCAATAATTTTGAAGATGCACTAAGATCGTGACACGGATCAATTGTGTGATGCCGCTAACGAGACGCTCCGTAAACCAGTTCCCATCCGTCTTGTCTGAAATGTCCCCGGCTCTCAGTGCTGCAGAGTCGTAACCTGGAGGCGAAGGTGTGATCCTCAATGTTTCCCAGAAGACATCACAGATCTGAGATTAGTTGGAAAATTTCAGTTAGCTTCTGTCTGTGTTTCTGCAAAAACAACATGAAAGAAACACGTTTCTATGAAAGAGACACAAGCAGAACAAAGAGTTGTTTTTTTCCACCTCTTTTCTACCACAGAGCCAAAAACTCTTGATGTGTGCTCAGGGCACACTCGGCTTTCTCATCTTCATTGATGTAGAGCGAGACGATTCTTCAACAAGCTGCTGAGTGTCAGTGATAAACAACGACAGGCCACTTTGCTCTCTTGTTTAACCTAATCCAGTACATCTGTGCTGACACACAGGTAATAATGGTTGAGATGGTCATAATCATTTGTCTCTTATTTGTTTATTCTTAGTCTCTGAAATACATCACATCTTCAGCATTTTGACAAATAGCCCTGACATTTGTAATGTAGTATTCTATTAAACACTTGATGCATGTGTAAAATGATTTGTTTTTCAAGTTATGAGAAGGGGGAGAAATAAATCTGTTTATCCCTTAATTTGATCCCCCTTTTAAAGCTTCCATATTTTAAAGGTGAAACAACACGCAAACTGTTTTTTTTTTTTTTTTTTTTGTGGCTATTTTGAGATCATTTAGGAAATACAAATTGAATCCAGGATAATCAGACAGGATTTTCTTTCTGAAAAAGGCCCACGTTTGCCATGCAGTGACTCAGCTGAAAGTATCTACCATCAGACTCATGGCCTGACTGACGATAAAATAGAGAACAGTTTGGCTTAATCTGATTTGGTCTATATAGTTTAATCTACTATTGATCAGATTTTAAATTTTTTTGTACTGAATTTTGGTAAACTGTAAATTCGTTCGAATACAAAAATGCTTCCTGCTTTGTCACCTTTATGCACATTTAAGTTGTTGACACAGAAAACAGTAGGGCCTGAAGTGAGCTCGCAGTTTGTATTGATGACAAAAGTCTTGTGTGGTTACATATTCTTCCCTCTGATATTTTCTCGTCACTTTTTTAGACACACAATAATCATTCCTATGTGCTCTTGGTGCAAATGAATATAAAATCCACCTGTTGTTATCTGTGCTTGTTATCTGGTTAGTGCTTCTCATGCAGCGAGACAGACAGAGAGGGCAGCCAGTTCCTCCATGTTGTTTTTGGCTATTGTTCTGTATTCACACATCTGTCTCTTTCAGAATCACTGGTCACAGTATCGGGTCTCATCATCACAGAGTCATATAACAACAACTCTGTCTATGGGAAACCGACATGTTGCCGGCTTATTTTAGGAACTCGCTGCCATCGCTTTCACACATATACGTACACCTTTTTTGGTAAACATGTAATTATACTTTCTAGCTGATTATATGTGGATGATATTTAGCATGCCATACAGTAGAGAGTTATTTTTACTGCCACTTGTTATGTAATGTATTAGCTCCTTCTGTAGTTTTCCACATGCAGAGGACATATTAGTCCATAGATTTTGTTTTGCAGGAGCACTTTGAATGGTTCTTATTGTGCGTCTGTGTGCTTGTCGCTGATGCCGGGCCCTGAATGGCCTGCCGGGCAACTGGTGGGCATTTGGCAAGTCTCATGCAGCCGGTGTCCAGAAACCCCGCGGGGCACCTGCTGTCCATCATGGGGGAGGTGAGGCATGCGATGAGACAGCCCCTCAACAGGTGACAGTGGAGCGCTCGTCACTGTCCACATGCACTGATGACAATGGTACAAGTGTAGCCGGGTTTCCTCCAACAAGTGGGTGCCTGAGTCGCCCTCCTGCTGACGAGATGCCAGATTGTAATCAGAAAGGCCGCGCAGCGAGCAGCAGGTATACAAATGTATAGAGACGCTCGGGGGACGTCTCAGTTTGGTTGAGTCAGCGACGCAACTGTTGTGTGACTGTTACGCTGATCTAACATGTGTGAGTCCGTGCGCTGCGTCAGTTGGCGTCTGGCAGCCCAATGTTAAATATTAAACTGGCACACACCAGTTAACAGCTGCCTAAAAGTTCCCTCGAGTACCAAAACACTGCCATAAAGTCCACCAATGGGGGCTTCTCTAGATGTCTGTATCTTTGTATGCCATCTTTATTTGACTTGAAAATCTTATTGAGATCTTTTTTTAAGGCTTTGTCCCGTATGTTAAGACACTGAAACCTACTTCATTTGTTCACTCAGACTCCAATTATATACTCTAAAGGACAAAAATAACAAGCAGTTCCTATTATCATATAATTGAAAGTTTTCAAAATGAGACTTTTTGGGAAATAGTGCCAGTGGTGGACCCCAGCTCATTCCTAATAATCACCCTAAAACAAACTGACAGCCTGTCCACGCTGTACACAGCCTTTCACCGAATATCAGCTTAAATTGGCTCCAGCCCAAAACAACCCTTCTGTGGATAGATCAGGCATAGAAGATCGATTAAGATGTGGATGGATAGCTTTGATACAGACGGTCAGTGTGTTGGTGTGAGTCTCTCACTGTTTTCCTGGCTCTTTACAATGAAGCAGTAGAGGTTAGCTGGACCTACACCCCCACAACACACATTATTGGGAAATACTGCTGGTTGAATAAACTAGAATTCTCAGTTAAAGCAACTGTGAATGTATTGCTTGCTGAATGCTAACCCGCAACAGCAACTGTCTGTGCCTTTGTGCTGTGTCGTCTGCACCATTATTGTTCTGGACATGTGTATTTAAAAAAAACAAAAAACACTCCTACGGTGATGTAAGCTATTGTTACGGTGATGTGACATGATAGGCAGGGTAGGAGAGTGCACCGTGTCCATTAGGACTTATTTATGAGGAGTTGCCTGCTGAAGTAATAACATTTCTGCTGCCTGTGTGTCATAAGACTGCTGGCACACAGCAGTCTAAAAGCACACAGCAGTAATGCTGCTGTGTCTGACATGATGCCAGTGAGTGGCCCCATTTCCTTTGACATATCACCCCATGCTAAGAATTATAGTCTGCAGCAGAATCCCCCAGTGCAGAAAAACACACTCAGCAGTTGTACTGGAGGAGAGAAGGGGAGAAGATAAATAACATCCCTGCAGGTGCTGTGCAGTTTTTTTTTTTTGAAGGTGTCTGGGAGAGAGCTGATAATTTCTTACAATAAAGTTATCACTCTGAGATGTTTTTGATGTGTTTGAAGTGGCGATGTTTAAAGAGTTCCTTTGGATTCACGGATCACCCCCTTTTTCCTGCTCCGATCACCCTTCCCTTTATTAGGTCAGTCATACGGTTTTCGGGAAAATCATAGACTATGAGCCACACTGATGAATGACTTTGTATGCTTTTTTTTTTTTAAAGTGGCACAGTAGTTTCTCTGTCCACGCAGCCACTGCAGTAGCTGGTGTCCTCTCACTGAGTCGTCACAGTGTGGCTTTGTTGATGAAATGGTGAGCGGGGTGCCACTTCTGCACAAAGACAAGCTGAGGAAGAATTGCATGAAGCTCGGAATGAACCAAAAAAAAAAAAAAAAAACACATGCAAACATGCTTTTGTCTGACAGAATGGACCACAATAAAAGCCTTGATACATCCCAGCACACCTTGCTTTTTTCTTTAAAAAAAAAAAAAAGAATAAATAAATTCAGCTGTGCAATGAGCTTTCCGAGGCCTGTATAATCTTCTCTTTGCTGTATCATGTGCATTCTGTAATCCTCATTGCTGAACAGAATGACGCTCACATCTGTGTTATTCACCATTTTGTCAGCTTCATTCATTCCTCATATGATTGCATGATTTCTTCCTAATTTATGCCTTTTCTAAGAGCGCCATATGGGTCTGGGTTTTTGTACATCTACAGAAGAAGGCATTGAGGAAGATTCAGCAAACAAGCAGTCAGAGAATCACGGGTCTTTTTTTAAGGAGTGACTCTTTTATGAATAGTTTCCATATTTTTTTTCAAGTTGTATTTTTACATCTTTTTTAAAACAAGGGGCAGATAAAACAGCTTTGATAGGGATTGGTTTGCTCTGCCCAGGGCTGTCTTAATGCACAGAAAGGAAACATTAATGATGTCACATGATTGTGCGTCTTTGTTTCTGTGTACTCAGTTTGAGAAATTCTGAAGTATTTGCACAAGTCTTCACTTGTGATTGGAAAAAAAAAAAAGAAAGTACTTATGAATTGGATATAAAGGAACAGTTTGTAGTGTGGAGACTATAGAGCGAATAGGCGGCTTTCAGTCCAGTGATCTTGTGGAAAAAAAGGCCTTTAAATGGCACCTCTTTGATTCTGCGCCTTTGAGCCGGTTCAAAAGTGTTCAGAGTCCAGCACACGTTGATATTTAGCGGGATGATTGAAGTTTTAATGCCAGAGAGGTTAGAGGAGAACAGGGGGTTGACTGCACCCGGGGTTGACCTACTTGGTGGGACATTTATCCTGTGCTTTGTTCTCCGCATGAGTGCAATCCCCCAACTCTTCAGCCTTCACCGCCGGCACAGCCATCCAGGAGCAGGTACTCGCCCTGTTTTTGTCACAAAACATCAGTATGTACGTACATCCCTTGGTAATAATAAAGCCAAGTACCTTTCTAGTATTCATATTTACTAGCGAATTGACTAGAAACATGTTTTCAAAATGTAAATATGATAATATATGTTCCTCTTAATATGAAACATAAGGGTCACATAACCTGCAGTACCTTTTATAGGTTGTGTCCAATGACACAGACGGCCTAACAGAAACACATCACAGGTTGTAAACAATCTAAGCTCTAAACATGAAATATATAGAGACAATTGCAGCAGAAACACTCTGTGAGAGGTGTGTGTGAGAGGTCAGACCAACCAGTACCCATAAAAATCTTTATTCGTGATAACACTAATAAGAGAAGAAATCTGAACTATTAAAACTTGTCAGTCACCTAATAACATTTAAAAGCAAGTTGTCATTTTGAACCACATAAATACTTAATCTCTTTTATTGTGAAATCCTGTTTTCTCTGTGTACATATCTGCATACGTAGTGTCATGTGGAACTTTGTTATATTAAAGTAGTCAATCACTAACAATCTCAATGTTTCAAATTGATTACTCAGACTTTGTCATAATCCACACATTCATTCATCTATCAATACCTGCGTTATACGCTTTTTGTTTAGTTTTCTCTTCTTTATAAGTGATTGTAGTTTTTTTTTTTTTTTTTTTAATTGAACAAACATCTAAATATAACAGTGTTATGCCAATTGTTTTTGGTGTTTATATTGTAAACATCATGCCACCGGTCTGTGTAATCAGAGGTCCGCCGGTCTGCTGGCATTGAAGGACACGGCAATGATTAAAGGAACAGGCTATTGATCTGTATTACATTAGGAAGAAGAAGAGTGCTTATGAGAGTGATGTGCAGAGGTTCATTTACTTCGACATCAAGCCAGAGTTTGGTGCGATGCTCTGGCTGAACACTGTAAATTAGAAACACTGAATTTTAGTGTCATCACTCTGTGTCTGTTATTTGACTTCTGAGATGTGGTGCTCCTGTCCCGAAAATGACTTTGTTGTAATTTTCATGCTCGTCACAGCAGAAGTGTGTGCAGGCTCCAAGCTTTTCTCAGCTCTTAACGGAAAGCTCCCTGGTGGCCCTTTAAGGCAGCGGACACATTGTGTGCTTTCTTTCTCTCCGTGTGTATTAGGTATTGAATAAGTGACCTTTCTGGTTTGCATGAGCTCATGGGAAAAGTGGGTGTTTCCACAGGAAGTTAATGCCTTTCCCTCCCCCTCTCTCTTTTTTTTTCTCTTGCTCTCCTTGTCCATGTAGTCCACAGTCTTCTTCCCCCTCAAACTACTTGATTGTATCTTTTTTTTTCTGTCTCTTTGGTTTCTCATTTTGAGCATTTATAGGTACTCGGCTAAACAATGCCGCTCACACCAATCAACACTCCGGCTTTTCAAAAATCAAAACGCTTGGGAAGAGAGATGATGGAGGACACGGCAAAGCCGTGTAGCGATGCAAAAGCACTGATCTTCAGTTCCATGTGTTTAACATTACACCCCGATGGTGGCTATTTGATTACAGCCAGCTGCTCACGGTCCAGCCCCAGAGGTTAAACTTGCGCGGGATTTCAGACAGGAAGTGATACACAGATGCCCTCATTGAGATTTCTCTTTTCTTAGATCACTTCCACATGTCACACTCTGCTGTGTGTGTAGTGTTGAGGCAGCTTTGACCTCTCCACACATTGAAGGGGATTTCTTATTAGGAGGTGTTTCGGGGTGTAATCTTATAAATGCTGATGGAATAAGTAAATATTTAAGAAATCACTTTTTTTATGCCTTATAATCAAAACTGCTTTGTGGAAACATGCTGTAAAGAATATCCATTTTGCACAATTTGACCTAAAAGAAATCTAATACAATAAACCATGACCTACGTTGACAGGATGAATACTTTTTTGAGGCAACATATTTATGCACTTAGATGTAATTATAAGCATTTACAGTATCAGAATCAGTGCTGTCATGCTGTGATGAGCTATCAGAAACAGATCTGTCACACTGCGCTGCTGTTCAGCTCAGAATGCAGCTTGGCAGGCTCCAGCCTGTCTGGCATGGGGTTCATGTCCTTAATTGAAATTGCTGCACTTGGCGCTGCCCCACTGAACAACTTTTACAAATGGCATGTTTCACCTGTCAGCCTGGAGAGGCTGCCATCGCCACCGCCGCCCTCCGCCTCTTCAACCAGGAGCAACTCTTACCCCCACTCCTCCGTGCTGCCGTCTCAGCCTGCGTAGTAGTTGGGGGTATCCGCATCGTCAGCATGTCAGCAAATCTACGAGCCAGGGTCGAGTCTGTGAACTGAGCTGAACCCTCAGTTATGAAACCAAAAAAAAAGGCTTAATCTAAACAAAATCTACTTTTTTGTTTCCTGCGTGATGATAAAAGCTTGACTCTTCACGTTAGTTTCTCGGCTTTGGAAGTGCTCACAACTCGGCAGACTTATCGTATAAAAACAAATTTGAACGTAATTGCTGTTAATACAGATCATTTGAAAATGCTTTAAACCCAGAGCAGATAGAGAACCCTGAAGAGAGTTAAGCCATTCAAATGATCTTTTGTTATGAATCAACTGATAAATGAATGAAGCAATTTACACAGAGTGTAACAGGAACTATCTTGCAGCATATCTTCATGTGTGTCTGTGTGTGTGTATGTGGGTGTGTGTCACACTATGACATGAGAGCCTGCAGCTGCTAAAAATACCAAACAGTATATCCAACAGTACATTTAGACAAGTGTATAACATTGTTGTGGATGTTGAGAAAGTTCCTTACAGATTATGTATCTTTAAAGAAAGCCTTGTTATTTATTCACTAAAGTCAATTGAAACCTGACGTGAAGTGAACTGTAATGCAGTCTACTCACTTTCTGCTGTGGTCTGACTCAGGAAGCTGAACCAAGAAACAGTAAATTTCAATCAGTAAAATTACAGTGATAAAGGAATGACTCCTGACTTCAGTTTTTAATTAACAAATCTTGCCGAATAGCCTTTGGCTGTCAGCAGCATGGGTCTGAAACTGTTGTTACTCATCTTCAGCTCGTTCTACAAAAGAGTGAAAATCATTTTTACACCCACCACTTAAGCCACAGTTGTTTTTTAGATTGACTTAGATTTTGTTGGCATACATTTAAAAAAAAAAAAAGAAAGAAAAAAAGAAAGTCTGTCCGATTGAGAGATTCCTACCCCTGCACATCACATCTTAGCTTCGGAAGCCTGCCATAATTGAGAATATATTTGTTGACTAGAATAATCAAACTGACAGTTAGATTTTTGATTTGATTTGATTTAAATTAGATTTTTGCTTTTGCACTACCTTTCAAACTGCAACCCAAAAGAATCCTTCTCCTCATTCGAAGTCTGATCAAGATGGGACAATAATGTTGTTTACAAGCAGCTTTGTACGGACCAGCTGTGCTTTCATCATGTGATGACGTTTGGCGACAAATCAAGAAGACGCATTCACGCTATGTCGTTTGAATCAGATCTGTGGTACATGGGATTACTTATGGTTCATGTATGCGCAGCGACTAAAAATTCAATTCTAGTTGCACCAGAATTTTCTTATGACCCTTGTTTACACGTCTCCAGCGATAATACGCGTCAGCTTCAACAGAGGAAGAATACTGCAGTTAGTTTGTGACATATCCGTGTGGTGAATGAGGAAGTTGGAGGAATATTGTAAAGCAAGCAGAATTTTTTCAGCGGGAAGAACACAATTTAATGGTATTCGATCTGCATTTTTTCTGTAATTAAAGAATAACTACGGCTGATGGTTTTCAAGTCAAGGTCTGTGAATTTTCATTGGGCACGGGGCCATATGCAGAAGATAATTAACTCCCAACTGTGCCTGTGACTATTTGTTGTAGCTCAGCATTCGCCCTCATTATGACAGTCTGGTAGGCAGGTACAACATTTACCCTCATCTGTGCTGGAGCACTGTGCTCCGTAGTGAAGCTTTGTTTTTCCTCGTGAAAATGTCAGCCTTGGATTTTTTTCTTTTTTTTTTGCTGAATCTGTGGTTTTGTGTTCCGTGCAGATAATGACGGTATATTAGTTAACCGTCGCAGAGGTGTCTTTAACCAAACAAGTAGGATTAGTGACAAGAGATGGAAAAGTGTCTATATATAGTGTTAGTGAAGCTGTTTGTGCGCAGAGGAAGTGGGTGTACAGTGCGAGCACGATGCTGATTAAACGCCCACACACATCACCCGTTCTTGTGTTCCTTGAGGTTGGCATGAGGCAGTTGTAACAGTACAGATTCATTGTTCTGTGTCTTCTTCGGAGATGGAAAACCTGACCAGGTGCTTTGCTGGATGAATCTTATGTTAAATACTGCAGCGGTTCAGAAGACAGCTACTCCTACACACTGATTTAATGCAGCATTTGTTGTTTTAGAGGTGTCCTAAATGTGTAGGAGAGACATTTTCCCTGTTGACTCCTTCTTGGAATTTATCACTTTGACTAACATAAGCCAACATATTCATATCCAGACTGTACGTTGCACTATAAGTTGCAACTGTCCAAAAAAAGCACCTTGATGAGGAAATAAAACATATAAGTTGGCACATCTATTTCGCCATACCTCGGTGGAACTGTACTTTTGATAATTCTCGGCCTGCGTCTTGCAGGTCGAGAACCGTCTGTGAAATTGTTCCTCCAGCGTCTGACCGTCGTGCTTTTAGCCCACAAGTAATCATCCGTGATTTCTTCATCACGCAAGCAGTTTTCTCTGCTTTTCTCCAGTCTTATTAGATACACTGTGCTCTTTCTGATGCTCGCTTTTTGTATTTCGTTGCATTTTCTATCGTTTTAGTTTAAAATTCTGGTGTGTTTCTTTTTGGCTTGTGCTTATGGTAGTAATGAAAGCTTTGTTGGTGATACTCTAACCTTAATATGTTTTCATAGACTACAAAATATTGGTCTCATTTGCTCTATTTTGATTAATAATTCACTTTTTCATATAAGTCAGCAACAAAAAAAAGTGCAGTTTATAGTGAGGATAGCAAAATAGACCCACAGTAGTTTTAGCAACAAAACTGATAAATGCTTATTCATCGAAGGTTTTTTTTCTTTTTCTTTAATCAAACTGTTCCCAGCCTTGCTCCCCAGTAACTGCGTATCAAATTTAATAATGAAACAGCCTCCACTGACAAAATCCAGCAGTTGACAAAATGGCGTTCTGAGAATAATATGGACACACGTAAACACCACAAAAATTGAACACACACTAAATGCACTGCTCTCTGTATGCTGGTGGCACCACTAATCCGAGACCAGGTCTAGCTGGTATTGGTGATGCTGATACTATATTCAGAAGCCTTACATCTGTGGGCAACTCCAGGATTGACTGATTAAAAAATACGAAAACATTCAGTGGGGCATTTCAATCAGATTATCATTAATAAGAACATGTGAAGAACATGTAGGCATGACAAATTACAGGAAAATTACCTCAAAACTACTATTTTCCACTTTAATAAAAAATAATTATGACAAAATTGTAACAAAATTGTAATTATCAGTATTTTTAATACGAGAATGAGAAGTACTGATGTTTTTGTATCAGTCTGCACATGACTTCAGCATAGTGGATGAGGAAGTAAAGGTGGAGAGCGTCACACTCCTTTGTGTCTACAACTCAGCCGGCACTCCTGGACTACAAACAACAGAGACAATGTACTCATTCAGGAAGCTGAAGCAAGCTCACCTACCTCATCCCATCAAGTCTGACGATCAACGTTTTTAATCACTTTATCCACGTCGGGGTCACTGAGACAATTCTAGCTTTATATTGGTGAAGGCAGTTTACTCAGGAAGGGCTGCCAGAGAGACAGAAAGTCAGTCACACACACACGCTTCTGATGAATTTCTGCCGTCTATAGAGTCTCCTGACCGACTGCTGCACTGTGTGATTCTCCTCCCGCACAGTGGAGAACAGGAAGGACCTGCAGCAAGTGTTGAGGATGGCAGAGCTCATCGTAAACAGATCATTACCCCTCCTCAGAGACAGTTACATTTACCTAATACATTTATATTGACCTTTGCAGTTTGTTATTTTTGACTTTGTTATTGAATTTCCTGCCATAGCTCCCAAACATTTTCTCAGTATTCTGAATCAGTTTCTGATTCCAGTATGTAGTTTTGTGGCTTCTCTTGTTTGTTTGTTTGGTTTTATGGGTTTTCTGTTTAGACATAAAACAAAATAGTACATGTAGGTTGAAAAGGTGGGTTGTCTGAGAATAGAAAAGCAGTTTTTATGATATTCTGATTTCTTTATAGAATTTGAGCTTAAATCTGGTCTTTCAACTCCGTTATTTGTAACTTTTCTTGTTTACGTGCTATTTGCCACAGTGGAAATGGTTTGCTTATGTCTCACAAATGTCTCTTTAGAGAACAGTCCCACACAAAAATGCTGTGCTGCAGCTGAGACTCATCCACAGCCCCTGTGTCCATGCAGAAAACAGGCCTCTCGTGTTTTCTTGGCCTGCGAGTGCCTGTACACGTGTGTTTGGCCGATGTGTGAGCAGGGAAGTTTGTGAGTGGGACTGAATGACGGGTCTGGACTTCAGTCAGTGGGCGGGGTCAGGTAACATGTCATCTGTGACATCAGCGCTGACCGAAGGCTCGGCCGGGCCAGCAGCCTGCTGCGAAGGTGGAGTTTCCTTCCTGCAGAGCTGACTGGGGCCGAGTGCGGCCTGACCCACCTTGCCACCAACATCTAAACCACACCGTAGCGTGGCTCTTCTAGCTCTCATTGTTCCTTTTGCTCCTAATCTGTCACTTTTGATTTATGAACCCACTCCACAGATTCTCATTTGTATTATATAGCTCAGACTGTTTGAGTCTTATAGTAGGCTTAACGCCTATACGTTTACACGCCCCTGAGCTGCTCATGTCAGCCCAGGTCTAATCATCTTCTACAACGGAGCTTGAGTCTGTTTTTGGTTTGTGGTTTGAATCCTCTTTCATGAAAAACAGCTGCATGAGTTTTCACACCACAAATTGTATCTGTTCAATCAGTAATTTTACTTCAACTTCACCAAAAAAATTTTTTGACGTCAGTACTTGTAAAGGCCTCAAGGATGTTTCCAGAATAGGGTTTGATCACATGGGAGGAACATGAGGTTTTGACCTCACCTGAGTGTCAGCTGTTTCCTCATGACAGCCGTCCAATCTTTTCACAGAGATCTGTCTAGAAATCTGTCTCTTTGGTTACGCTTCAATCTTGTAGATAATCAAAAAAGACTGACGTCACAGCTATTTTACTTACAAGTGACTGTTTTCAACAGATTTCTGTTGATATTATATAAAAATTGATAGCAACGTTGAATCAATTATTTATGGTTTCATCTCACATTTCAAAATGTGAGAATTATTGTTCCTTCTTTTTAATGCCACCATATACGTTTATGTGACCTTTGTTCATGTGGAGGAAATAAAAAAGCGGAAAATTCGGTTTGGGAAGTTTTTTTTAACTTCACTAAATGTGTAAAAGATGACTACCATTTATTTTGATGATGAAAATGTTTGGATAAAGCAGCCATAAAATACACAACCTGCAGAATAAACAAGTGTTCACATAATTTTTTAAAACTCACTTCAAACAGTTTTCAGAAGATGACACCCTGCTCTGTTAGTGCGGTTGAGGGTGTTTGGAGACACTTTCAGTCGATTGTTTAAGGCGCCTGTTAAATTTTATGAGGTCATGGACCACAGTAACGATTTTTTTTCAGTCGTATTCCTGGATGTGACTCAGCTTAGCTTATGTCACGCGGTTATTGGTAGTCCTCCTGAGTCATGTTGCACTCCCCCCCATGGAACTCATCACCCTCCGGCTGCTCAGCTGAAACCCCAGCTCTAGCCCCGTTAGTGCTAGCTCTGGTGCTGCTGGCGCAGCAGAACACCCTCATCTATCACAGGAAACGGCTCTGAGACAATCAGCTCGGCTGGACCAGAGCACAGCAGCTACAGCAACCGTGCGTGTGGTGTAGGAGGGTGTGTGTGTGTGTGTGTGTGTGTGTGTGTGTAGGAGAGGAGGTGATCGGGCAGGAGTGTGTGGCTGGATGCGGCTGCTGGAAGGTTGACAGAATAGGAATAAGAGGTTTGACGGAGGACTTGAGGTCACGTGCTGAAGCTCCGGCTGGGAGAATGGAAGCGGTGGTGGGAGGGAGAAGAAAAACACAAGCAGATTTCCCTCCTCTTGCTGTCTCCGTCTTGCTGTTTGAAGGCACACCGGCGGAACAGTGAAGCACGTTCTGAGATACACAGTAATACTGGATGAATTATTGAACAGTGCTGAGTGGAAGTGGCACAGGCCGGCGTGCTTCCTCAATGCAGAGTGACAGGAGAGTGTGAGGGAGAGATTACCTGCATCTCCAGAAAAAAAAAAAAAAACGGGAGCTGCAAGTGGAAAAAGAAAAAAAAAGTTGTAAGAGGAAGATGGACAACTCTATACAGCGAGCAAAGCATTTTGAAACACTCAGCACACATTGGATATTTTTCTTTTGTGTTCCGAAAAAAAATCTATATCAGCCACTGACATGAATCCTTAGTAAACTTTATCGACCCTGTAAATTTATTTACACCACATGTATTGCAGTAATACAATAATTCTTAACCCTTTTTACATGGATTCCCTAGATTTCCTCGAAGAAAGGTTATGGAGCTCTTCTCCAGTCTCGAAATAGCCAAAACTGGTGTACATATGCACTCTGAACAACATACAAAAGCAGGAGCTTTTTCTGTATTCTTCATTCATTAAAATTCATGAGGTGGCGTCTAATCAAAATTAAGAAAATGACTTGGTTGGTATTTTCTGGGGGGGCGGGTGCTATCAACTATCCTTATATCAGGCGAAGACGTTTCATTCAGTCTCCAGAATGTAAGCTCCTCATTTTTATGCAAGCAGCATGGTTGTTACAGTAAATGTTTAATTTAGCTCATTGTCGGAGTGACATGGAAATTTGTGTGGATTTTATGTTCTCGTGATGGCTTTGTGTTTCAGGGTGTTGGTTTGACATTCCCTGAGCACTCCCCTCAGCTGTCACCACTTAACTAGTCTCCGAAGACAGAGTGAGAACTACAAAAAATGGTGAAAAAAAATTTAAAAAATGCATGACTCCTCCTCCCCCCAGCTCCTTGGTCCCACCCTTCCCGTTTAGGTTACTAAGACACCAGAAATTTAGCCGAGAATGAAAGAAAATCAAAGCCCCCCCCCCCGGGAGTCGAGTGGTGTGACTGTTGTGACGGCTTGTAAAAGTGTTGTTAGCGTGTACAGCAGCTTACTGTGGAAACCTAAGCGGCGGTTGTTGTGTGAGTGATGATCTAATTCACATTTGGTGAGCATGTGTCTGCAGACAGGGTGTCTAAAGCTAGAGGTCACTAAGACTGTCGCTGCTGTTTCAACCTAAAACACAAGGGGAGAGTGGCTGTTTTGCTTTCGTTTTGAACTAAATTGTAGGAATTCACTTTGCATAGTCTCCCTCCTGTAGAAATGATGAACTGAAGCTTAACTCGAAACAGGGGAAAATAACACCAGAGACACAATCCCTGGGTACTTCATATTTTGTCTCATTTGCAGTAGAACTTTAGTCAAGTTGCTTCATTTTCTGTAGGTGTGGAACATCAACGTGTGTTTGGGATGAGCAGCAAAGCTGAGTATCTGGCTTGGGATGAAGGGTAACAGATTACTTTGCTGTAAAAAAACAAAAACGAAAAAAAGATCAAGTAAAATGGTCCATATAATATGTATATTCAAACTTAACATAGCAAGACAATAGAGTAAAAAAATGAACAATCAAACCTTATACCTATTGGAAAAGGGAAGAGGAAGAAAAATACACTTGATTTTCCTACCCACCTTACAATGCTTAAATTAATGTATCCAGGATATCGGGCTTGCTTGGTGGTGCAGTGGTTTTTGCTTTCGCCTCATAGTGAAAAGGTTGTGGGCTAAAATCTGGGCTGGGCCATTGTCTGTGTAGTTTACATGTTCTCTCCATGTTCTGGTTTCTTTTCATAGTCTAAAAAGATGCATGTGAGGTTATTTGATGGCCCTGAACTAAATTGCCCGTACACTCGGTGTGAATTTGAGTGTGTTTGTGTGTGTGTGTGTGTTTGTTTGTCCTGTCCGAGGTGGAGTCTGCCTTCGCCCACAGTGAGCAAGCCTCGGGCTCCAACACCAACCCACAACCTAAAACAGGATGAATCGGTGTAGATGCTGGATTGACACTATACACTATCTATTACAATTCTACATAGTTTTATGAGATGGCATCCTATACCGCAACTAGCATTTGCCGGACATGATTATATTCTAGGACATGAACTAGGACGCCTGAGCTGATCCAACAAGTGTTGAATGGGGCGGAGGACAGGACTGCCAGGGGGCCATTCCATCCTCTCCACTCCCAAATTCTAGGGGTAGTTAAGCCATGCTCTGTGAGAGTGAGATCCGGTACAGGGGGGTAGCAGAGTCAACTGCAAAGAAGAGGCTGTTTGACAAAAGCAGAAATTTGAGCACATTTCCTTAATTTTTTCGTGCCTGGTGCATCAGACACGATTTTGTAAGCTAGGTTCTTCATCGTTTCTGTATTTCAATCATTTCTTACATGATAAGCTCACAGAAAATATTTACCGTCTTTTCTCTTTTGTTTTGTTCTTCCTCTCTTACAGTCGTACTTTGTCACCGACTATGACCCCACAATTGAAGACTCGTACACCAAGCAGTGTGTGATTGACGAAAGGGCGGCCAGGCTTGACAGTAAGTGCACTTTGCTGTACAAACATGGCCAGAGAGAAAACGCACTCACACACACACACACACAGCCATTTGTATATTTCGGTTGCACTACTTTGCACTTGTGGAACTGATTTCTAATGTTTGTTTACCTTACAATTTAATGTGTGTGTGTGTGTGTGTGTGTGTGTGTGTGTCTGTGTGTGTGTGTGTTCTCTTG
>OMNM01036441.1:0-10188 GCA_900302745.1 Parablennius parvicornis | reverse complement strand
AAAAAAAAAAAAAAAAAAAAACTTTTCTCTGTGGAAAAAAATAAATCTCGACTTTCATTTTTGAGTTTTTTTGAAGTGCATGAGGTTTTTTTTTTTTTTTTTACCTCACATATTTTTTTTCCTTCGGTGGCCCTAAAAAAATCTCGACATCGATTTTCAACTTTTTTTTTCTCTGTGGAAAAAAAAAAATCTCGACTTTGATTTTTGACTTTTTCTGAAGCTCATGAGGTGTTTTTTTTTTTTTTTCAACCTCCGAATTTTTTTTTTCTTCAGTGGCCCTAATCGTCTTCCATATGACTTACTGCCGTTTTAATTACCAAAAGATATATATAAAGACTCATGATTCAATTCCAATTTAAATTCTTTGTTCTATCTCTCTCATCGACGACACACACACACACACACACACACACAAACCCCCTGCTGCTGTGATCATCACCATCTCCAGCCTGAAACTTCCTCTTTGAACTTTGATACGAGTTCGACACCAGCGTTCATCGCCATTACCGAAAACCACTGCGTAGCCGAGTATCAAGGACTGAAATCACTTTGCTTCAACTTGTGAAATTGTGTGAAAGTGATTACCTCGGTGTTTGATAACGTCCGCCGGTTCCTTCCACACACACACTGCGTGTTAGCGGATTAGCGACTCACCGATTAATTAGCACAATTACCTCTGTGTGTGCCAATCGGTGTCTTATCAACCTCCGTCAGGCCTTAAACTGTAAATTAATTAATACCCTCTCTCTTGTCATTTCTTAATTACCTCGGGTCCAAGAGGAATTCTGGGAAATGGCTGTGTCAGCTGCTCACGCTCGTTAGGAATTTAATGCGAGCTGATTGGCCGGTTCGACGGGATATAAACGCACGCTGTTCTCGTGCTGACGGGTTGATGAGACAACGTACGAAGAGGCTCCTCAGATCTGAAGCGACGCTCCTTGATCTTTCTGTTCGAGATGCTGAAGGTGACACTCAACGAGAGCAGAAACGATGTTTCAGTAAACAACTGACAGTTTACTGTCACACACTTCAGTAAACAACGACTTTTCAAAGCAGAGAAATGAAAATGGTTGTAGGGTAGAATTACAGAGGAAGTAGTGATTTAAACAAGGTCTTCATTACTTGTCGTCTTCATGTTTGAAGAGTTTGAGTCGAGGTCGGATCAACTTCACGTCAGGTGATCGCGTCTGCAAACTAAACAGAGCGAAAGTGAACATTACATAAATGGACTCTGCAAACAAACAACTTCCAAATACAAAAGTTACAACGCAAATACAAAAGATGCAACAACAGAATTAAAAAAACCCAAATAGAAATAGAAAAGTCACAACACCTACACAAAAGTTGTAAAATAAATACAAAACTTATTACAGAAATACCAAATACCAGAAACACATAGACAAAAGTATGTTAGCTATTTGATTTAAATGGACATGAAAACGATTATTTGTTTTGGGTTGAGATTTTTTTTTTTGTTGTTGTTTATTGATTGATTTACTTTTTCTTTCTTTCTGTAAACTTCATAAAAAATTAAAAATACATAAATCTGTAAATATTTAAACAGCTGAAAAACAATAGAGGGAAGGTATTGAAATGTAACAAAGGGGGCAGAGGGGACAGAGACTATTAGAGCAATCTTCACAATCTTCACAAGTTGTGACATACTTGTGAAATTAAAGCAAAAATACAGAAGTTACAACAACACTAAACCTAGAATGTGAACACAAGCTACAACACAGACAGAAAATCCTCAACAGAATGAAGAAGCTACAGCAGAAACTTCCAGAAGGTACATTTTTCTGTGTTAATTTGAACCTGAGATTGTTGGTGGTTAATTTCCACCAAACTGGTGTCGATGTTTTTCCTCCTGATTTATTTCAAGTACCAAAACTTTTCCAGACACACGAGAGGAAACCAGCTGGATGACAACGCTCCTCAAGACCTCAACCTTCATCACACGGAGACATCTGGAGAAAAACCTCGACAAGTCTTCAGAAACTCTCACGTTAATGAGAAACGGTCCGCGGCCATGCTGAGGAGGATGAAAACTCTCCGGCGAGTTCTGGGACGGCAACGTGTTCGGTGCAGCCGAGTGTCGCCGGCGTCACACGATAAGACGGCAGCTTTGTTTCAGCAGCTGTTGGGCTTCATTTTCTCCAGTTTTATCAAACTCCTGAGAGATTATCTGGGACGGGAAAATTCAGATTGTTTCCTCCAAAGTGTCAAATAAGAAGAAAGAAACACTTTATTGAAGAAACATCTGTGGTTTATGATTGACTTCGTGTAAATTAGTGAAGATTAGCGTTTGATTACAGAAAAACGTAGAACATTTATTGAAAAGTTCAAACGAATTCACAGTTTCATTGCAATTATTACCTTCGCCAACAAAAGTTGGGCTGAGCAGATTGTTTTCATCTTATTATTTATCTATTGGTTTGTACGTATGTATGTTTTTTACTACATTTTCGCAAAAGCTACTCACCTGAATAACATGACATTTTTAAGATTGATTTCTGTGTCTCCATGGCAACAGACGCAAATCTGCTTGATCCTCAGTTATTTTGTGATTCATTCAGAAACGGCTAAAGATATAAAAAGCACACAGCATAGCATCAATGCCATGAGCAAGCCGCACACTTTGACATTTGAACGGTTCAAATCGCTTCAAGATTGTAGGAGACATAGTGCAGTACGGAAGAAGTCAGAATAAAAATAAAGATTTGGATCACTAATTAATGCCTTCAGCATTCACACAATGAAATAATTGACTTTGAGAATTTCCTACTGCCTTAGAATAGATGTGACATTATGTGTTACAAATGAGTATCCTTGTGAGTGACGAGGAATGAGCAGAGAAAGATTGAAACACTGAAGAAGAGTGAAAACATTACTGTATCTTAGCCTCTAATTTGGCTGAAGCACAACATTTATTCCTCGTCTGCGGCTTTCTTCTGCCTCCAAAGTCTCTCTTCTTTCCCTAGATCTGATCTGGTTGAACCTTTGTCGCTCAGCCAGGTTGTTGCCAGCAGAGATCCAGAAGTTCCGCTGTAAGATCTGGAGTCACGGTGAAGCGTCAGTGGAACTACTTTCAAAGGAGGCGAAGAAAAGCTTTTCTGCTCATGTGCGAAAATCACTGCAAGAAAAAAGACTTTTGGTGGAAAATGACTTAAGTATTGGTGCTGCAGCAGTAGTAGGAGGAGTAGTAGTAGAAGCAGTAATAGTAGTAGAAGTAGTCGTAGTAGTGGTAGTGATTGTAGCTGTTGTAGCGGTAGAGTAGTGGAAGTAGTGGAAGTAGTAGTAGTTGTAGTAGAAGTAGTAGTTCTTTATCCCTCCCCCATCCCATTTTCTATCACTCCTCTACACACTTCATCTAGACTTGCCAACACAAACACAAAGAATCTTCCTTCTTTATTCCTTCCACACATCCATGGATTTCATCCATTCATTCATTACTATTCATATCCTTATTTCATCCATTCATCTTCCTTAGGTGTCCTTCCTCTACAACCCTCCATTCCACTCATCCTCCTTAATGAGAGGTTCTATTATTTCTCCTGTCATCCATTCATCCTAATTGTTTCATCTAAAGAGAAGCTGAAGTTGTTGACTTTATAAACATTATTTATGACAGTGAAGATAATCTGAGATTAATCCGATGATTTCATCCTGAGTCTCTGGTTACTAATATAAGAAATATTATCACACAGCTAATGGTGTAGATATATTCAGTTTGGCTTTATTTCTCATAGTGGAATGATTGAAACCTCAAATAACTCACACATGCGTCGCTATCAAACGTTCGATTGAAGCTATAAAAGTTACATCAAGGTGAGAAAAAGCTGCGACAGCTCCACATCCTTCATCCCGCCACATGATGAAAACACACAAAGCCGGAACAATTTATGTCACTTGTCTGAAGGGTTGACGTGTCAGTCGAGTCCTCGGCTGACACCAGATGATTAAAAGAGGAGCTGCAGAGTGTCAGGGGGCGAATCACACGGTGACACGGCGGCGCTTCGTCTTCGCATGAAGCCGTTTATCTTCACTGGAGGACGAGCACCGCAGACCGCACGGCAAGCACTTTCTCTCTTCTCTGCCTTCGCGATGTTCCACAGAGGTTAGCTCCGACGTGACAGTCGATCTCAATTATGTTAGTCCAGAAAAATGAAAGCATATTCCAGTTCCGTCTGCACAACATTTCAGGAGAAAACACATTTGTGCGTTTTTGTTTCAGAGGAGTTTTGCGTTTACACGGCAACGTTTTCAAAGGCAGAAACGCTGCAAACGTTGTAGTGAGCATGTTGGGCCACTAGTGGGTGCTGTTTTTCTGCAATAAAATTGCTTGTATGATGCATTTAAAAAGGTCATGTTATATAAAATTAACTTTCTAATGGTTTTCCAACAGTAATATTCGTCCCCATATCTGGAATGACGCATCAGAAGTGAAGAAAGTCTGTCATCTCTCTCCCTGGCTTGTTTAAATTTTTGAAAAGTGTGTTTCTCCAACTAACAAATCAAATTAAGATTATGCTTCAAGGTACATTATTATAGTATGTATAAGTCACAATTTTGTTATTTGTGTTGCTGCTTGTATATTAAAATATACTATCTGGGACGACAACAGTATTGTGCTACAGTACCACAGAAAAACCTCCAATACCAACAAACTCGACTGACAAAGAAAGTAAAATGTCTCCAGAAAAAAAAAAAAAAATGTAATGGAAAACTTCCAGTAGAAAAATAAAAGTGGATCTACAAAGAGTGCACAGTGTGTGAAGGACTGAGAAGAGAGGAGAAACTGTTGGTTAGATGAAGGAAATGTTAACTGTGGGCAGAGAAGCACGACGGACAGAACCGAGGAACAGATTCACAGAAGGTTCTGGAACAAGAGCGGCTGAACAAAAATGACATCAAACAATAAATGCATGCATCTTAAGTTGTCCAAAAGCTTCTCCAATCTGTGCCACATACCCTGCTTCTAGTTGGATAGAAGCTTTTCAACCTAACTTGAATTGAAAGCCTCGTCTGTGTTTCCATGGAGCGCCGGCAATCAACACAGAACAATTTAAAAAAAAAAAAAATCCTTTAATTCAATTATCATTTTTGCTCATTCCAGCTTTTCTCTCATGTTGATACAGGTCAGCTGTAATTTTCTTTTCCTTCATCTACAAAACAACCTGTCGCACTGAATGGATCCGTCACACAGGCAGAGGATGCAACAATTCTGGGATAAGAAAGGACCAAAAAAAAAAAAAATGTTTGGACCAAACTCAAATCAAAATGAGCTCTAATCTCGTGTGGATGCGGAGGTCAACCAGAGACGGTTAATCAGCAGAGACAGACTAATTGAAACAGGGACCAGAGAGGCTGGAAACACGAGGTCACCGGCGTTCAGACAGAACCAGCTGCTGCCTGTAATAACAGGACTGACGAGGGGATGAGCAGCAGGCGGGTGTGGAAGCAACACGTCAGGAACTAATGCTGGAGGAAGCGTTTGTTTTTGTTTTCCAAAGGCCTGCGAGGAGTAAAAATGTCTGTAGGTGATGGAAATAAAGTGATTACAATAAAAAAAAAAAAAAGACAAAAGTTAGAAGAAAACCCAAAATATTTGTTGCATTTTGGGTGTCAGTTTATACAACAACGGTTTGAAAACACTCCGACTCCGTCTCCGAGGAAATGGGGTAATATGCAACTTTTTGAAACCACTCCAACTCTGTCTCCATTGAAATGGGGGGGGATGCAATTTTTTTAAAACTGCTGTGACTCTGTCTCCGTGTAAACACAGGAATATGCTACTATTCAAAAATGCACCAACTTGATGTCAGTGAAAACAGAGAAAACACAACTTTTTGAAAAGGCTGTGACTGTTTCCATGGAAAAGGGGGGAAATAAAATTTCTTGAAAACGCTCCGACTCTGTCTCCGTGGAAACAGGAAAATTGAACATTTTGAGAACCCTCGAACTCTGTCTCAGTTGAAACGGGTCAAAATGCTAATTTTGAAAATGCTCCCAATCTGTCAGCGGGGAGATGGGGGAAAACGCTACTTTTCTGAAATCCTGCTCCTGCTCATGCGCACCACAGCAGTAGTAAATAGTTGTTCTGCACATGCTCAATAGCTGGACAATAAGAACCAATAGGAATGTTTCCTCCAGAGTGTCATGACTTCATATTCTCCTGGGACTTGGTAGTTTTATAGTTGACAATCACTGTAATAACAATCCAACTTGGTTGTCTGTCCTCTCGAATGTCCGCGTGCTCCCATTGATAACGTTTATAGCGTTTTGTTCTCTGCTCACTTGTCTCGTCATTAAACTTGCACTCAAACATGCCGGAGTGAAAAAGACACATGCTCAGTGTTCATTCATGTCAGCGTCATGCAGAGTGTTTTCTCCAGGCTCTGTGAGCTCGAGTACTAAACTTCACTCCATCACTCAGCCGATTGGAGAGGAAACACCCCCACCCGAGCGTGTGCCTCCTCCCGCTAGCCTCGGAGTGATGATGGCGGACGCTGACATTTAGAATCACCGGAGCGAAGAAATAATTAAAACTAAAGAAAAAAAAAAATGATGAAAATGACCTGCAGGATGAGGACGCTGCTTGGAGGCAGAGTGCAGGAGGGGAGTCAGGGGTTAAACCATTCTGTTCAAGCCATTTAATTAAAGAACGGGAGAAGAGAAAGATTGTTTCCGTCTTAAATGTGGAAAATTAAGCCAATGAAGTGGCACTGGTGGGTTTATGAAGTACCGCTTCAGGAGGAGGAACTGCAGGAATCTATCCGGTGTGCTTCTTCTGAATCACACGTTACAATCTGAGAGTGTTGTTTCCAGGTATACGGGGTATTTTATCAGAAAGAAAATGACATCCCAAACGCAATCGCTGTGATCACAGTCATAAATCAACCTGCGCTCATGAACACCTGCAACACCCAGTCAGCCTCAACAACTGAGACGATATAATCAGGCGTGTTTCACTGCAACAGGAAAAGCCAAGAGGAGGTTTTTTCCACTCTCTTCTCAACAGTTCTTCCAGTTGTGTGTGAACGCTATGAAATGTGCAGGTCAGTGTCTCAAAGCAGAGCTCGGCCCCGTTACACGACTGTCGTCTCAAGTGAAAACTCATCATCTGTTTTAATGGAAAGTCAAATTGGTACCTGACAACGAAGCTGGTGTCTTGTGCAGGGAATATGCTGTTTCGTAATAAGAATTTAGTGGGTTTTAGATCAAATTGGGTGTTGAAAAGGTGCTCTGTGGAACTAAGTGTGGACGTTTTTGCTGTTTTATTACAGAAACTGAAGAAAAAAAAAAGTTTTGTTCTGCAGTAACGTGTAATGCTTTTACAATGGATTTGGGGGTATATTATATATTATATATATTATATTGTATTTCCTTATATTTTAAATAAACGATACACTTTTAACGGAAATGCTCAAACTGAGAGGTTTTGTAACATTAAATGTTGATTAATTAATTTCATATGGCGGTCTGGCCCCCTGATTAAGAATCACTGTATGAAGTTATGAAGTAGCTGTATTGCAGTTGAAGTGCATGTGCAGTTTATAAAGAAGTATTTATATCGAGCAGATAAATTGTTTTGTAGATAAATTGCTGCGTTGCACAGGCGTTGATTAATCTAGCAGTAAAGAGGCTAACTGTGCAGTTAAATGAGCATGTTCTTCATTAAGAGAGGTTTTTCAGTTATTAAAGAAAAAAGGTGTGTTGTGCAGTGACATTCTGCAGGAAATGAGCGTCGTCGGTGCAGTAAACTAATAATGTGCAGTATTTTGCAGTGAAGTGCAACATGAGTGTTTCACCCAGAAGTAATTTGAAGATAAATATGACTTTCCTGCTATGAAGTTGATGTAATTTGTGCAGTTTAATTACTGGATTTTGCAGTGGCATGAACTGAACTTCTGCTGCAAATAACTGAAATGTATTGTGTTTGGTGGTATATTAACTACATTGCGCAGTTAAAATGTGGAATTTATCATTAATTCTCAGAAAAATGGATGTGTGTTGCGGTGGTGTAATAAACTTTGCAGACTGATAGTTTTTTGTTGGTATGCATTCATTATTCGGATAAATGACTGTATTGCAGCGAAGAAACGATTGTGTGCTCATAGCGAGTTGTTCAGAGAAGGAGTTGTGTTTTAATGATATGATGGAAAAACCTGCTGGATGGATGGATGGATGGATGGATGGATGGATGGATGGATAGATAGATGGATAGATAGATAAATTATTACTATTAACCCTAGAAAAGCCCATATCTATCTATCTATCTATCTATCTATCTATCTGTTTTATTATAATTATACTGAAGGTGAATTTTTTTCCCCCCGATTTTGTGGCGCCCCCTGGAGGCCGTGGTTCCATTAGCATTTGTCTATGTTGCCTCAAGGGCCAGTTTGCTCTGGTACCCCCTTTTTTTCTGCAATAAATGAATATATTAAGCAGAAAAGTTCTGCAGTCATTTGGATTTTTTTCCCGCATCATTACTGTTTAAGTTTGGGTTTTTTTCCCTTTTACACAAAGTGTAAAGTATCTGTGGCTTCTACACTCCCACGTCCACATTGTTTCTGCAGAATATCAGAGGGAGTGCTTTTATATTTCGAGTGTTTCTTCATCTTTCAAATCCTCAGAAGCGCCGCGCATATTGAAATGTTTCATCTATCTCATCTATCACAGTGGAAATAATTAGATTCAGGCCCGAGCCAAATAAAATCCAACAGAGAACAGAAGCAGTTTGGAGTGTTGCCATTTTGTGTTGGAATTAAAGCACACACACACACACACACACACACACACACAAACACACACACACACTATTTACTGATCTGTGGTGTCAGGCAGTGACTGCAGGAGCTCCAATCTGCCCAAAAGCTGCTGGTAATTGATGGGTGACTGTTTGAGCGAGCCAGTGATCACTCACACTGCTGTGATGGAGGGTTAATAAACAAACCCCACAATGTAATACAAATGGCCTTTTTCATTTCTCTGGGCTTTTTATTCTTCGCATGATTAACAACATCCAGGAACAGACAGTTTTGCTCACCTCCCTCCATGTGCTATGCAGCAGGGCTTCCACCAGGATCCACCACAGAGCTCCAGAAGGGGGGTCGGGGGGAAACCTTTTCCAAGCATGGGTTCCTTCTTGTTATTATTGCTGAGAGGATTTTTTTTTTTTTTTTGTATGTAAGAAAAAAGAAGCAGAAGAAGCATTCATTAGTTATTGTACTAAAAACTGAAAGTAGGTGGATTTGGCAACATCACACTCCAGATGACACTGCAGATTCAGCCAAAGCATGTCAGCAAAGTAAAACCTTTCCTGCATCTAATTGTCGTTACATAAAGAGTCTAAAATATACGTTTTGAGAACAGTTCACTTACCAAATCAGCTATGTCAAAAACATCCAGAATACAGCTACGTACAAAAGAAAAAAAAATCTGTTTATTCTCATTAGAATTTTATATAAACATACATAAATAGTTCTTCTGCGCTCATTTGCAGAATCATTTTTTCTTACAGCAGTGTTTCACAAAAGTTTACCCCGTTTCCATGGAGACGGAGTCAGAGCGTTTCAAAAACGTGTATTTTCGGTGAGTCGTGCAAACGGACACGGATAATGCAATGAACCACAGTGATGTCACCGTGAAGCCGAACACTGCAGGACATGTCACCTACTTTCACCAACATTATTTAGGTTTACTGATTGTGTTTACCCCTGTTTACTGATGTGTAATCCCCCCCCCACCCTCCTGACCTCTCACGCCCCCTTGAAGGAACCCAGAACCTTGGGAAGCAAAGCTCCAGGTCCAGGTCTCTCTCTCTCTCTCTAAGCTGTGTGTCATGTTGTTGGTTCTGTTCTGGATCTTCTCCATGGAGGAACAGATCACTCTCAAAAACACTGTTCTCGTCACCCAGAGACACGCTGCACGATATGCGTGTGTTTTCAGCAGGTTTTATGAGTAACATGGTGTCAGTGCCTGAGATAAACACGTCCTGGGATCTCAGATAATAGGAAGCATTAACATCATTCAAGCTGTTCCAGAACTGGTTTTGGCCGCAATGTTTCTCTGGCTGCAACAGAAAACTGGCCGACGACCAACCAGCAGGATTTCTATTGTGTAAATGTAGCCGGACTGAGAGAAAAAAAATTCTAATTATTGGAGTAATATCCACATTTTACA
>OMNM01036435.1:11538-26852 GCA_900302745.1 Parablennius parvicornis | reverse complement strand
CGAGCACGTGTACGATCGCACACAAAGACACACCTACACACCAGGCGAGGCCCACGCTACCGGTTCCAATTACCACATCCACTCGCCGTACGTTCTCCATTACACAAACGCAGCCTTACACTGCATCGCGCCGGATCACGTTATATCACAGGGTGACAATAGGTAACACAAATCAATTTACATGATTAATAGTGAGGGGTAGCAATCATTTCAGCCCTCTCATTCACGAAAAAAAAAGCGCACACTCATGATTTCTTGTCCCGAGCAGTAATATCTCATTAGAGATGAATAGAGATCAGCTTGTTTAATTAGCCATCCCGCCCACACAGTCACTGATAAAGAGCCTGTGATCTTCCTGTTGTTAGCTACAGTGAGTGTTTGATATATGGATTTGTGTGTATGTGAGATATTCATGCATAATGGAAAAAAAAGGTCCACTTTTCTTCCCTCCTCCAGCCTCCATTGTTGCTTCATTTGAGATGTAAAGTGGAATTTTGATGCTTGTGTGTGTGTGTGTGTGCATACGTGTTTGTGTGTGTTCTCTTTACACGTGTCGCCTGCGCTTTCAAGCACATGTATACATTTACCGCACAATGGTGCTTGGCAAACAGTGATATAAGCTTCGAGGCATCTTTTTCAGTCTTACATCGATGATGAAATTCTACGTGCATCTGTGCGTGCTTTCGGATTTGCAATTGCTTAGAGTCATATTACGATCCAGTTTTTCGGAGTCTGTTTACAAAATGAAGAATTGACTGGAATAAGCATCATTTTTTGCATTTTTGTCAAAAAATAAATCATTAAAAAGCTGTAGTTTGCAGGGCGGGACACTAGTTGGTTCTGTTTTTTTGTAATACAACCACCCATGCATGCGTACAAACAACAGTACAATGTCAACCTTCAAGCTCCTTTAAAAAATATCAAAACACTGAGCGGCACTGCTAGTGATGTACTTGCACATGTGCAGAAAAACTGTTGACTCCACTACGTGTCGTGTCACATTATGTAATAATGCCACATTTTGTAATAATCTGCAGCTTTTTATAAAAAAAATAAATAAATAAAAAATCTTGAACACATTTTGTAATATACGTTGCCGCAATTTCTAATATCTTGTTTAATATTGCATCAGTTATTAGAAAATGTGGGTTTTCCCCTTTTTTTGATTAAAGAAAATGCAATAAATGTATCCGTATACATGGTCCTATGTTTAGTAATGAGAAAAAAAATAAGATTCAGTTAAACTAAAAATATGTGAGTTTTTGCAATTACTCATGTTCTGCCAACATGGCAATGATAGAGCGTGGGGATCTAAATCAGTTTTAACTTTTTAGATCACCTGCCATTGTGGCTGGTAGAATTTTAAAGTTAAAAGCCAACCAGTATTTCCACCAGCCGTTTCTTTTTTTCTTGAAGAAACAAAACCAGATTGTAAGTGCCACTGAATGCATTTAATCGTTTAACCCACATTTTGTAATAACTATTGCAATATACAACGTTGTATATTAATATGTAAAGTTATTATCAAATGTGGAAAAGTTAATTGAAAAATGTCTTCCAAGAATTCTATCACAAAATGCGCCAGATTATTATGAAATCTGGCATTATTACATAATAAGATAAATGTATTACATTAGTATATATTGCACCATTATTTAATAATGCGGCGCTACACACCATGTTTTTGGAAAAGTGGTGTGTAGCACCGCATTATACAGAAATGGGGAGTAGGGTGTTTTGAAAAAGTTGCAGCGGAAACCATTTTCAAGTTACTGCCGTTAAACAGCCATAAAACAATAATTTTCACTAGAAAACACTGTTGTGTAAACAGGACCTGAGGCATCACTGTCTGGTATCACTTTAATGAGGTTTTCCCTCAACGTGACAAAAAAAAAAAAAAAAAAACACCCAACAAAATAATCACAATAATAATGAGAAAGAAAAAAAAAAAGAGTCTCATATAGATGTGAAATTTCCAAAAAGTAAGGCAGCCTATTTAGAATCTCAACACCTTCCTGTGTGAATAAAACAAACAAAGAAAATGGCTGTTTTGCCTTCAGGCTACAGTGGCTGGCACATCCAGAAATCATCAAACTATCAGGATCCCACCAGCCACGCTCAAGTGCTGCACGGGGATATGAATCCATACGTACAGCCTTTTGAATCCCCCAGTGCAGAAAAAAGTAGATGGATCAAGTGAATTAAGACAGAAAAACAGCATTTATGTATGAATGCAATATGGTGCACAATGTATATAATCAAAAACACATGTATATGTTGTTGAAATGTTCCACCTTGGAGGGAGTTTTCATGAAGTTGCGTTCTTAGTGGCTTGGGCCAGTCATGTAACTGGACACCTAAAACACAAGGAAAGTTATGTTTTGTCACATAATTGTAAGGTAAATGAGGTCTCAATCGCAAATAATCAATATATTGTTGACATAATTTTTTCAATAAATAGGGAGCCACTACAGATTCTTGAAAAAGTTCATTAAAAGTTTCCCTTACTGCATTGGTGCAGGCAATATGTGAACCCACCAGACACCATGACAATGACTGAAAATGATCTTCTACCTACAGCTGGCGCTGTCACATTGCTACAGATATTATCATCATCAAAAAACCTCATCCAGAAGCTTTTTAACAAAGACACAGGTTGAAAGTTTTCCAAAACTTTAACTGTCCCCCGCTCTTAACTTGAGAGCTGGATTCTGTTGTGTCATCACTTTTATCCACTTCATCGCCACGCCGGGGTCACTTGTTACTGCCACGCCTGTCCATCAGTCAAGGCTGGACGTGGCTAACGGCTAGCTAAGTGGTGCTAATTGAGCCGGGGCCCTGCAATAATAGTCCCAATGCAGAGGGGAGTCATTCATCAGCACTGCTCTCAACCAACAGAGAGGTTAGAAAGAGAGAGAGAAGAAAGAAAGCAGGAGGAGGAGGAGGAGGGGGGCAGTAAGTCAGAAGAAGATGGATGGACAACTACGTGAGGCGAAGACGGAATGCAAAAAAAAAAAGAGCAGCGGAGTAAAAACAAATTGAGAAAGGAGGAGAGATTGACCGATCCGTGTCTATTTTTTTTTTTCCAGATCGCTTTTCGTTGAGTCAGGGCTAACGCGGTTTTTCATTGGCTTCTCTTGACACTAACACATCCACAAACACATAATGTATCCTGGAACTGGCAGCGTGACAGACACTCCGGCTCTTTTTCTGTCCAAGCATTGTGGACGAATGTGTCTCTGTCCGGTTAGCGTTAAGCTCCCTCCTCAAACACACAAACAATCTGACGAGAGTGAGTCGGCAAATTAGTTGGTTTTTTTGAATCGCCATACGATCACACTGTGACTGTACCAGGCAGACATACACTATATCTTTTGAAAACTTAAAAAAAAAAACACATCAGTCAACCTTTTTAAAGTTCATATAGCCTTGAAGATGTTGGTGTGACTTAACGGTATAATAATAATAATAATACCTCGGTTGTGCTTCGTTTTCTTGCTGTCACTTATGAAAAAAACCCCACTTTTTCTCCTTGTGGATTCCTAAATTTCAAATGCCAGTCTTTGATATCAGTCCTCAGAGCTAGCTTTGAGCTACGACAGTCAAACACAGTATTTCCCACAAATCTTCCCGACTGCCTCTTACTCTGTGCTGTTGGTGTACAGTCAAGTATATTTCTGCTGAGTCATTGAATGACTCTAATTGCCTTCCAGCGAAACCTCTATCCTCCGCTCCGGTGCATGTTTTTAAGTAAGACACTTTTCTCTTCTCTGTGGGGCTTTGTGTCTCACCCACGGTGATTACAGTCAATCTCTAAACACTCTTGATTTTTTTTTTTTTTTTCCCTCTATCTGCATTCTGCGGCGACAAAAGCGCCTGAACTGTGCCCCGGGGTCAACTACTAATTGAATGCTACATTAGCAACTGAATGAAATAAAAAGCGGTGTGTGTTTACCTTGCTGTCATGGGCGTGGACACCGCTGACAAGAACCAAACGCTTTCACACAAACACACCCAACTTGGACAACGCAATCACCTGCTAAACCGCTAATTTAGCACAACACGCGTCAGTGTGTCTTTCACCGATGCTTGTTAAGCTCACCCCTCCTGTACTTTGTGTGCATTTATCGTCTCTGGAATTACACTTGTAGCTCTTTAGCCTGAGGCTACAAATTCAACAGTATTTGGTGCAAACACCCGGATGCCTCCCGAGATCCCGTTGTTTAAAAGTCACAAGCTATGGTCCAGTACACGTCTTCAAGCAAACATGTGGAACACGGCAATAGACACTGCGTAGCTATACAGAGTCTTGTTTAATCCAGTCACACAGGCTGCAACTTGCTGGTTCGAAGGATCCAATTGCTTCAATTGCTTTTGAATTGACACTTGCAACTTTATAAGAAAAACGGCTGGAAATATAACTAAAAGCTCCATTTGAAGAAAGAAAATTAAAGGGGTCATATTATGCAGCTTTTCAACACTTTCACATGGGTCTCCTTGGTCCAAAAACGTGGTATTCAAAGTTTATTGTCCAGGTTTTTCCTTGATTTTCCTCCATTTGAATATTGGATCATAGGAGCCGCATTCAGAATCTGCTGTGTCTGTGTGAGCTGGACTGGCTCCGCCCACACCTGTCCATCTTTTGAAGAGGAGGAAGTACTTCCTCTCGCGGTGCCACGTGCCAGAGCAGAGCTGCCTAATTGTGGGAGGAGTCAAAGGGAGGGCCTACTTTGATTGCGATTGACTAAACCCAATGACATTATAAAGGGTTTGATTTCTGATTTGCTCGTTGGAGGTAACCAGCTACTGTCTGACGTATGACAGCTGTCAACTTAAAAAAAAAAAAAAAACCCGACACGTGAGCTTCAGTCCTACCTCCCAGCTGTGGAGGAGACCTTCCTCTGACACATCACCGCCAACGAACTGCTTCCCGGTGCCATCTCCTGTTTGATCTCCCACGCGACAACGTTGCTCGGTTTCACAGCGAGGAAGTTGATGCCTGACTGGAACCACACCCTGCAGAGAAAACAACAGGAGGGATCAAAAACGAGAACCCGGGTTAATCTAAAGTTCACACGAGCAAGTTCAGGACATAAAATGAAAGACAGCAGGGCGGTTACAGTAACAGTCAAATTGGCAAAATGAGCCTTAATTGAATCGGCTGTGGTTGGAACCTCCTCGCCTCAATTATCTCGTTGATTTTCTTTAATCTCCGAGATGTGTCGCGCTACCTTTCCACAAAGTCCCATTTTGAATTGACTGGCGCGGTGTGCTGCCGCCTCCCACGGTATGTTTTGGATGTGGAAGACAAAGCAGTGACGGTGGAGGCGCTCGTGAACGACATTCATGAAATGCTTTTTTTGTTGTTGATGAGAACGGGAACAATGGCTGATTCTTTTTCTTTATATTATCTGGTCATTTTATTTTTTTTCAGTTTTCATTGTGTACCTCAATTGTTTCTTAGCATACCATTCACGGTTCATGTTTTATTCCATTCTCAATTACTAATTCATATTTCTCTGTCTCATTTCCGCATTTTTCTGTCAATCTATACGGTGCCTGTCTTCGAACCCCTCCTTGCCTCCATCTTTCCATCCACACATTCCCCTTCTTGCTCTCTCTTTTATCCTCCATACCCCTGTCTTCT
The DNA here is from genome assembly GCA_900302745.1 of Parablennius parvicornis. Classification (NCBI taxonomy): domain Eukaryota; kingdom Metazoa; phylum Chordata; class Actinopteri; order Blenniiformes; family Blenniidae; genus Parablennius; species Parablennius parvicornis. The sequence continues at coordinate 21,205 of OMNM01036435.1, read as the reverse complement.
CTTTCATCGCTCAGTCTTTCCTTCCCCTCATCCCCACCCAAAGCTTCTCTTCAGCCTTTCATCCATCCCTCAGTGATTCCCTTCTCTTCCTCCGCGACATACCTTGCTTCATGCCTCCCGTTGCCCCTCCTCAATCCTTCAATCTCGAGGCATCCTATAGTTAATCCCCTTACCCCCCCCCCATTTCCCTCGCTCTTTTTAATCTGTCCCGGTGTGTTTTGTTCTATTTATCACCTTGACGAAACCCTCCCTCTGTTTATTAACACATTTCATAGAGGCACACATGCGGCTCTTCTTATTAACACACACAATAATGTCTGGCAGACAACAAATACGACACAGACCGACTCTCAGACAAACTTTTTTTTTTTGTTGTTGTTTTTTTTCCACTCCACAGAAGGGAAAAAGAGCCAATCCTCTTTGTTTCTTTTCTCATTATTACTTCCTCGAGTTGGACTCGTTTCATGTCTTGCCAATAACAGCCCGCAAATATGTCAAGCCCGTCCCTTGACAAGATCCCCGCACACACACACGTGTCTATACCTGTGCGCATGTATGTGCCGATAACAATCTAAAGCTTTTGGCACGAAGCAGCGATGTTCTTTTGTGAAAACTTGAAAGCGCACTGTTTTTTTCCCAGCTAATTTAAATAAGGGAAAACAAATGTTCTCTAATTTGTATTCTATTGTTAGCACGCCGGTAAAAGGTTTTAAGATCCTGTAACTCGACTGCTTGAGGACGTTGTGCTACGTTAAGAGAAGGTGGAACAACGGTGGCAAAATGAGGGACGCTGAACAGGATGAAGAGGGATGAGCAACTTTGATGGTATATATTTGAGCAGTTCTGACTACGACTGCAACCCTCTAACAAGCAAGTGACGGCGGGACTGTTTTATTAAAGGGTTATACCAATAAAAATGAACACATTTGGATAATGTGTACAGTCAGAACATGAAAGCTTTTAATTTGTTTGCGTTTTCCTTTCAGACAAGTTTTGCGTTTACACTAAAAACAATGGGCGTTTGCATGACAACGCAGAAACAGAAATGGTGAGCACACAGATATTTATATTAATGGAAGGCAAAGTTGGATCACTATTCCAGGTGAATGGGAGTCAGGACATCTTGGAGGCCGCCATTGTTGTTATTGTCCATCTTCTGGCACATGTGAAGAAGAAGTATTTACTCGAGTTCTGGTGCTCAAAAGCAGGAGCCGGGATTGGATAGTGATCTCGTCAGGGAGAAGCGTTAAGATTTTTATGGTTTGCTGATTTAAGGAATACCTGGTTGCCAATACTTCAGTTTTGATGATATTGGTATGAGAAACGGAAACGTTTGAGAAAGAGCTTCAGACAGATGAAATATGATAATGATGACTGCTCGAGGTAAGTTCTGATGATTCAGAGAGGAGAAATCTAATCTTTTTATTTCTTTATTATTTTTTTAAGAAAGCTTAAGGAGCAACACCAAGAAAATATCAAAATCTGAATGTTACCACAGTCAGTGCTTAAGCAAAAGAGACATCCAACTATGTGATATTAGGAAAGATCAACGTTTCTAACTAATCGTGAGACTCGAACTCATGTTAATAGTGCCGCTACGAAGCAAAACTCTTCACAAAAAGAGCTCTTGAAAACTTAATGATTTAATTCAAGAGAATTATATTGATTGGGAGTAACGAGTGGATCAGAGTTTCAAGCGCCATTTGACAAATTACAAATCTTTTTGAAAGGCAACACTGCAAAAATCCCATCACAACAGGCAATATGCAGTTTTCCCGCTATGTTTTTGAACAGGGTGTGATTAAAGTTTAACAGGCTGAATTTAGTCATAATTACTTTTATGTCACTTGTTGCTCATTAATGAAGCTTCAATGCATAGAAATACCTTCTGTGACTGATAATGGGAAGTCTTTGTCACACGGTTTAAATGCTTTGTTTTACGTGCATTTTTTTGTCTCGAGGGTGGCACGAAACAAGCTGAAGAATGCTCCTGCTACAAAGTTTACAATATGTGCCTGCAAATGTATCTTATCGAAGCGACAGCCTCTCACTTATTACAAAAACTACAAGTTGCATGAACTTAATTGTTCTCAGTTCCAAAGAAAAACAGTGTTGTAAATAAATTTAAGCAAAGTTACAAAGTAAAGTGGACATAAGCGGTATAGAAGACGAGCGGTCAGATGGTTCTAGAAGAAGACTCAACTTCATTGTAACATTGCATATGACTCCTCTTTTGGACAATTATACCAACACAAGATGTCAGATTACATTAATAACGCTGTACTTCCTCAGTGTTTTAAACACATTTGTTTCTCTGTGTGTAAATTACTCCCGAGAACACAATTGTCAACCATATAATTTATAGGCAGTGCATAAAAAAAAAAAAAAAAAAAAATATGTGTCAAAGTGTTTTTATTGCTTTTACCTACAAGTGGTTTCAGTAAATGACCTGTACTGACGGCATTACGGGTTGATTTTGTTGCAGCTTGAATGAATTGCAGCCCTCTCGTTGTGTACAAAGTGATCTTGTTGAGTATCCTCTGGCTCCTGGAAGAAGGTTCCCACAGGTATTTTGGCATTAAAAGGAAAAAATAAATAAAAGAAGGTTATGCTTTAGTGGGTTGCTTGATCAGGGAAAGTCCTCCAGAAATGATTCTGTAGATAAGTCAATACTAATATAATGTGAAGTAATGTTGGCACAAAAAAAAAAAAAAAAAAAAAGAAGAAAAAAAATCCCCCACTCAGGACGGGGTTTTAAATTGTAGTTATTACTCCTCAATGTACTCAGCATGATTTTTTATCCCATATTAACTTATTTTTAACACCCTCTGCTGCATTATGCACACCATAAACAATTTCTTACGAATTTAGCTTGATTTATCACCGCGGGTCTGAAAGTTAAAAAGAAATCCAATGCACTGCTGAGTCAGTTCTGGGGTGTCTAACATGAGGCCTGTGGGCCAAAACCGACCCGCAAGAGGCTCAAATCCAGCCTGACGAGAAACTAGAGGATGTTGGATCTGTTGGGTGAAAGTGGTCACTATAAATCTTCTATGAATTTTATGCCAGAAAATATAAATGGCAGATTTTTACATAAAGTGAGGAAATCTTTCCTCCCTCATGCCATGAGGCTGTTTAACTCATCCAAGGGAGTTATGAGTTAAAAACCGTGGACAAGGGTACTGGAGGGGACCCTAGTACCCATAGGTACCAGACCCTATTGTATATAAAGCTTTTGTTTTCTTTATTCCTTGTGCAAACCAATTCTGTCGATGCTGCTTAAACTGTGAATTTCCCCACAGGGATGAATCAAGTATCTATCTATCTATCTATCTATCTATCTATCTATCTATCTATCTATCTATCTATCTATCGATCTATCTACTAGGGGTTAAACTAACAAGGGGTTAAAGAGCTGCAGACCTCGGGGTAAAGTTGGGTAAAGAGTAGGGTCTGTGTGTGTGTGTGTGTGTGTGTGTGTGTGTGTGTGTGTGTGTGTGCGCGTCTGACAACCAGCAGAATGATGGACAAGGCTGCGTCCCTTAGCTGCTTCTGTCAGACTCATGAGCAGCGACGGAGTCTGACGAGTGTCTGTGTGTCGTTCTTCCTGCGTCCGTCTGCTTTTCAGGTAATGCAGGAAGACAAGTTAAAAACTTTCTCCCCATCCTCTCCTCCCACTTTGCCTCACCCGCCCCGCGCTGTACTTCTTCTTTTCCTGACAGCTGTCCCTTCTCAAATCCCAGACGACTGATCTGCAACAATTTCTGTCGGAAACAACCCAACAAACCAGCAGCAGCAGCTATTAACTGCTCTTAGCCTTGACTTTTGCCGTTTGAGCGTAAAATGTCAAACTTGACACACATTAACAGCTGCAGTCCGCCTGGCCCGTTGGTCACCGAGAGGCTGGGAATGAAATTGATTTTGTTTATGGGCACTTCAGTGTTTGTTTTCTAAGTAGAAAGGAGCAAGTGGAGAGAATAGGCATCGAGGCTTCCTGCCAGAAACCGACAATGTGAGTAGTTTCCCCTGCCTTTCTGTGAATCACAATCCTGTCAGCTCAAGCTCTTTGGAAAAAAAACAATTTAAATGAAGACGGTAATTGTCGTCTCATATTAGAATCCAATTGTTTATTTACTTTTTCTTTTAAAGAAAATTCTGTCTTTTCAGACAGGTTTAAACTCCAGGTGGCACCATTACAGTACTTTCTGAACTGTTGATATAAATCAAGCCGCTTTTTGGCTGAACTGATGTCGAAAATGTTTTTTTCTTTTTTCTTTTTTTTTTACTGTTACTTTACTTAGCAGTTAATATTTGAAAAATATCGGGGGGCTACTGAGCTGCTTTTAGCTGTAATTTCCAGTTAGAGGGCATAAAGGTAAGTGATTTAAGTCTTCCAGCTTGTCTGCAGGTGCAGGAAGGAGTCTGCTACTGTCGTAACTTGGCTCCTGTGCCGGGTGCATTTGCTCAGCCGTGTGCATGAGAGAGCGAGGCTGCAGTCGTATGGAGGATGGCCAGGGATCACTGCAGACTAAAGTGTCCAGCAAGCCATGAGAAGTGGCTGTAAAATGTACCGTTTTAGCTGCTGTTACTGTCATATAATGATGACAGATCTCCATAGTTAGAAACAGAGTCAAGTTTTCGATTCTTGACAGAGTTAAGTTAGTTAAAAAAAAAAGCCAATCAGCTCTGGACGGACAGAGGAAGATAATCTCCTGCTACTGGAATATCCATTTTTTTCATCCACTATAGCTCGAGCTTGCAGACCACTTTTCGACAAAAGACAATCAAAACATGATTCACTTCGTGATATAATATGTTGCTACAATCTGTTGCCAATAACAGCAGCTCGACCTGGACATTTAATACCTTTTATATTTCTTTAAGTGCACTTTAGTGTGTGTTGCGCCGTGGCTCCTCTTTATATCACTGCGGTGAATGACTGTCATGCAAACACGCAGCGCAGAACCAAGGTAATGCTACGTTGACAAAACAGTGTTTTCAGATAAAAACTGAGAACTTGCGTTGTTTTGTTGTGTTGTGAAGTGCACTGAAGTCACTGAAAAAGTCACTTTTCTGAAATGTTTTGAATCCGTTACTGTGGAAACGGCGGAAAATGCTACTTTTTTGGAACACCTGCGTGGACACCACAGTCAATTTGTAAATTGTTCTAGAGTAGATGGACAGAGTGGTTGCGTCAACACAACACAAGTTTTCTGTTTCCACATGAAAACTCTGTCATGTAACAAAGTGACTTAATCTCAGGTACCGTGATTTCCAGACTATTGAGATCGCCTGAATATAAGCCACGCCCATCAAATTCAAAAAGAAAAAAAACAATCAGAGCTACGTGGTGCACCTGAACGCATCACCCATATATTGCCAGCATAAAGCTCGTTAACCGGTAAAGATCCATAAATTAGCTCCGTGGTTGTTTAAGCCACAGGGTTTGGAAAAAAAAGTAGTGGCTTATATTCTCTAAAACACAATATATAAATATGAAGTCACGACACTGCTTGAAGTTGAATTTATTTATTTATTTCTTTTTTAAAAGGGGCATTTGAGGACTACTGAAGGCCAAATCTTGATTTTACCAGACTCTCCTTTGAGATTCAGACAGTATTCTCAATATACTATGAGTATCATCAACTTTTTGTTGTTGCTTGATCACTGTGGGACCGCCCCCCGAAAAAAAAAAAAAAAAAAATCTGAATATAAATTACATTTTGAAAACTAATTTCAAAGCCATCCTTGAATTTAAATGCATTTACATGATGCGTTGACATTCACTAGCATACATATTTAACCGGTAAAAATACTACCCATAACACCAGATGTGTGAGAGAAGCTACATAAAAGGAAAAACGGGAATGTGAACGATGTGACGCATATTTATAACCTAGCCTTTTTCCACAAAGCGCCACTGACCCAGGAAAGCAAACAATATGTGCAGGGACAGGATAACAAATTGTTCTGCTAAAACGGAGAATCACTAAAGTCCAATTAATTCCCTTCACGCTTAATCCTATCCCTTAAATACACGTTCCACACACTCACCTATTAAAACCCTTCAAGGGAGAAATAGAAAGAAAGTCTTATTGCTATTTGTTAGACGTGACTTCACAACGTTTGTCAGGGTATGACGACCTGGATTTTATCTGCTCTGAGCTCTTCCAAACACACACGTACGTCTCATTATGTAACCTTGTGAGGAACTTGCAGTGTCTGTAACTATTGCGAAAGCACAATCTCTGCAGACGCGAGGCCGGGCAGACATAAGCATCACACATGTTGGGTTCCTTTGCAGAGTCTTCTGAAGATGGAAGGACCGATACGCCCTCAGACCGAGAGAGAAAGATGGCGAGGGAGTAGACAGAGTCGGGAAGTGAGGGGAAAAGATGAGAGAAGCGAGAGACGGGTGAAAAGGGGAGTGAAGGTGAACGGGGTGAGGAAGACAAGAAATGGAAAGAAAACCGGCAAACTCCGAATTCACGCTGCACTCGAGCACAGCCACACTCTTCTGAGGAGTCCAACAATCTATACCTCGCCTGCAAACTTTTTTTTTTTTTTTGACTCAGCTGAGACCTCAGTGCTGCATCTCCTGAGGTGCTGAAAGGTCAGCAGGCTGAGAATTTACCAAGAAGACTAATAACACTCCCCTCATTAGTCCCCTCACACCAGTGATTTACCATTTATCTCCTGCATGGATTCTTTACTTGCTTCTTTTTATGACCTCACCCTGATTCCTGCACTTTAGTTTTTCACCTGAACCTTAAGCCCGGTGCGCCGTTAGCCAGTTTTGTAACTTACCTGAAATGTATTCCTTTCAACAAACACTTCTCAAAGGCCAAAACACAGACGTACTCGGGTACAAATTTGTGCGCCGTACTTGAGTACTTACGATTTTAATCAGCAAGCATGTGCAAGTAACAGAATATCTGTCAGCGATTGCTGAAACTCTAAATGTCTTTCTTGGTGAATGCTTTGGCAACTCATTAGCTGCCCTATTTGGCTCAGTTTAATCACACACTGATCACAGCATTGAGCTGAAGCTACACTAATTAGTGGAGGAAGATGCTCTAACCTGGGAGAAAAGGAAGGAGGTTATTGGTAGTATTGTTTGTGAACGCTAACGTTCATGCTACTGTAAAAAAATAAAAATAAAAATTCACTCCCTTATTAGGAGAACAGCCATGTTTTATAAAGCAACTCGTAACTAAAGCCCCATCTAAAACACAATTTTTTTTTCAAGTGAGAACGTAAAACGTTGTGTAAACTGGGCCTAAATAAACAGGAGTTTAGTGAAATTGTGACAGCACGCACCAACCTGAATGCTAAAGCTAATAGCACCACCTGTGTTGTACCATCGCCACTGAAACTTCTGAAATCCTTCTTCTTACTAATTTCATTATGATATTTAGCAACTGCATTAATGTCAAAAGTAGTCCCTGTTACAGCAACATATTACTTTTTCAACTGCGGCCTTCTTTTACTTTGAAGTTTGTAATCAAATATCAAGTGGGCTTTCGTGTTGGTGCTCATGACTACCAGTTCTTCTGACATTAGTTTACCCATTGTGTGTTTCAAAAACACGTTGATAAAATCATTGTAATCAACCAATGTCTTTACTTCCCATGAACGGGGCAGGTGGTGACCTCGAGTGGCCGCAGTATTTGTGACAAGAACAATGGAGACATTCTGAAATATGAAGCGTTTCCATTCAAACACTGGATTAAGTTAGAATGCGTCTTGTGGCTTTGAAACCTAGTGAGTAACACAAAAATAGATAATAAACTCCAATATTGTTTTCCAGATGATTAAAGTAGAAATCCCATATGATACAAACAGACTTTGGGTTGAGACAGAAAGATAATGTTATAATTTATTCCGTCCTTTTGTTTGTACACCTATTCAACCTCTCTCAACTTTTTTTTTTTTTGTTGTTGAATTCCAAACAAATTGAAAATCTCTACTAAACCACCAGTAATAACACTGGCCTGTTTTGCCTGGAAATTCTGCGTTTAGAGCTCGGAGGCTTTCAGAGGCTCAAAACTGACGTCTCTCTGCAGCTAAAACGTAACTCAAAGGGCTTAGGAAGCCCGTCGAGGCTTTAAAGAGATCTGAATGTGTTATTCCAACACGGATCCAGTTGGTAAACAGGTCCGAAGAGAGACAAGATGCTGAGCCTAATAAGGTTTTCATTGTTTGAAAGTTCTTCTCCCTTGATCGGTTGCTCATGAGCGATTCTGCAGAAGATTGTGAAGTGAAACTTTTAAGTTTATTGCAGCTGCTGGCAAAAAGACAAAACTCATGCGAGAAAATATAGGAAATCAAACCCAATAATTAAAGCCCAGGCGCATTTTGTGGAGGTTAATTAATGGCGGGCGGGGATGTGGACGTGCTAAAGCTGCGAGGATGGCAACAGATGGCAATGTGGACGCGTGGTGTCCAACCGAAAAGGTCTTTGGGGTTTTCACCAACTCCAAACAGCAGCGATTCATCTGCAGTCACTTACATACTGTAGATATACTGCAGGTTTAATGGGTGTGATGGATGCTGTTGCTATTGAAGGGATATCGCAGACTGATTAACAGTCGTATTCTTCTGAGACTCCACCGACTACTTAATACAACATCGAACTGATAAAAGTCAACATCTCCGAGTATATTTTTTTGGGGGATTTCTGGGATTTGTTTTAGACAAATGTTTGGCAGATTTTGCAAAGAGTATCTGTTACTCCTCCCTCGCTTTCCCCCTGATGTTGTTTTGGTTGTTTCCTTTTCTCTTGTTTCACGTTTCAACCTCTCCACGCAGGTTTTGTGCTAACGCTTTGTTTTCTGTCACTTTGTCTGACAGGAGACGTTGCAAAAAAAAATCCCCTCTGTAATCGAATCCATCAACAATGAAAGACAGACTTCGCTTTTTTTTTCGTTTCTTTATCATTGTTGGAAAAAGTAACAAGTAACAAGTAACAAAACCTTTTCAGAGATCTCGTTCTCTGACTCATGGGATGAGACTCCAGCATCAAATATATATATATATGAAGGTTACAGGAAAATAATCTGACTCCAACAATGGGTAAATGAATGAATGAATAATAATAATTATTAGTAATAGTAAGTAAGAAACACAATGTTGTCGAGAAGTCAGAGCAGTAGGAAAAAGACGAGCTGCAGAACAGATTGAAAACAAAATTGCAAGAATCAAGAAGGAAACGGGAAAAACGTTAGAATAAAAAGTCGAGAGAGCCAGTTGACTGTTACTGCAGAATCTGGGCCAATCTTCACTTTTATTTGAGAACAGTTGTAATCAACAATAAGTAACTAATTAAATAATTGCATTGTAAAACCTTATTAACGGATTTAATCCGAAACAGCCTCAGTACAACGTTATGTAATCATTCCACACTAGAAAGTGAAACGGCGCGTATGGAAGAAAATGCACAAAGCTTCAGAACACGTCTCTCTCTGAGTCTGTTCTTTTCTTCCGAGCAGGCGAAGTATAAAAAGCAACTATGACTCAGTGATTCAAGGTGAACGTCTCCAACTGGCACATTTCAACAAAACCCATCCTGCGTCCTCTCACTTGTGGAGGCACTTGTGCTCGTCTAAACACCACTTCAGAAGAAAGTATCAGCCTAATGCCTTAAATGTAAGCGTGAGTAAACCTA
>OMNM01036434.1:41376-52486 GCA_900302745.1 Parablennius parvicornis | reverse complement strand
AAAGATCTGTCACTACACACTGAGCTTTTTCACATAAACGCAACCCGAAACGATCTGTTGGTTCAGTCGGTACATAAAGACGATGTTATTTAAGTGTACTAACTTATGTCGTAGTGTGTCACCTCCAATTCAGTGATTGATACTTAAACCCAAACGTACTGTTCTACTGGAGTTCCTGAACTTAACGTCAGTATAGCATGAAATAAACTGAAATTACTGGACGAGCCTTTATTCACACACATGAAGTCGTTAGTGAGGACATGCAAGAAAAATATCCACAAAGATCACTTTGATGACAAACAGTGAGAAAGTAAAATACACACTCGGCATAAGCTTAAGTCAGACAAGTTCCATTAATTTCATAATGTCTTTAATCCCTTCGCTCATGAAGCACGCATTTCAAATGGTACGTTTTTAAAACTTGCCTGAAAAGACAAAAGTACAAACATTTTAAGTCAGATTGTGAGAAACCTGAAGGCAGGTACCTTGTTCAGACGTCTCCTGACTATAGGAAATACGTACGTGTAAGACTGAAAATTGGAATCAACTAAATGAAGAACATAAAAGGTAAAACTTAATTTAAAGATGATTTGTTTTTCACTTTTAATGCTCATGTCTCTGCTCAGATGATAAAGAACAGCATCAAGTCTATTTTACTGTAATACCTAAATAGTTATGTATGTAGTATCATATCCCCTTATATTCAGTATCTGTGAAATACATTTAGATTTCCAAAGACACAGATATAATCAGTAAGTATAGATTTATTTCAACTGACCCAATAAGCAATTATTATTCATGCAGTCAATGCATTTACATAGTTCATATGTGCACTATATATAAACTTATGTAAAGCGGGTATATTTATACACCGTGTATTTGCCCTTATGCACTCTCTGCACACTCATACTTGCAATGTTTGTTGTCTATTCATAACTAAACCATAATTAATGATTAGCAGTTCAAAGATTTACAAAGTTTTGCAGAACAGTTTGTGTGGTAGGTGTGAGGATAAATGATTTCACATTACAGGTATTATTGGATTTTCATAGCTATTTTGTAAACAAAAATGAATGCTTACAAAGCAATATGTGATATATTTATATTATTTCCAAAACATCAGATACTTTCCATCTCTTTTACCCAGTATTGTACTGATGAGCACATACATCATACATTTATTTGTAGAAAACAAAAAGACTCTTGTTGATGAATCAACATTTAAGATTATGTTATTCTGACAGACCATAAACAAATGCAGTCTTTATTTTTTTTTTAAACCATCCCGCAAAACAAACTATGTAACCATAGAGCAGGAGTTCCTGGGGTGTGGAAGCCCTTCAACTCTCACACCTCATGTTTTTGTGTTACTTGAAGTAATAACTAAGAGTAGAATGTGTTCCTATTTCTAATATTTTCCACTTCACAAGATATTTCTGTTAAATCGAGTGGGTTGAAAGCAGAGAGAGGGGCAATACAGGAAACTGAACTCGTTTTAGGTTTCACCCTTCACTTATTTCTTTTTACATTTCAAAAAGTGAAAAGTCCTGCTGGTCATGAACATATTTTAAACTTAACTTATGCAGCCCGACTGTAGAAATATCCCATTTAGTTTCGGTTGTTGCAGATATTGTAAGAAGCATGTGTATCCCTCTCTCATTGTGAATTAAAACTATGTACATAACTCAAACCGAGGCAAATGGAGAACTAATCTTCAGCCCTCGAATGATCGGTTTCACTGGAGAGAGGTGATTTAAACCACATTCAACAAAACATCAATTGATAACCTTGATGATTGAAAATCTTGCATGTGTGTTGAGCTCACGAAAAAACAATATCAAGTTTCTGTATAACTGTGAGATGCATGATGAAAATGACAAAGTGCTCAGGAAAGACCAATGAATGGATGTGGAGTTACAGTAAGTTTTTTCATAAATCAGTAGCCAGAATAATTTAAAGAGGAAATGCTTGGTCACAAATTGGCACTTTGATTGAGAGAAGTAAGTGGGTGTGTGTCTCAAAGTATCCTGATGTAGCTGTACTCACACTGCATCACTTTCACCTCCTTCCCCAGAGGCATCCACAGGCCCTTGGTGGGCGCGTGTGCCAGGAAGCTCCTGGCTTCTTCATTCCCTGGCTCTGCAGGAATACAGTCCTCTGGTTTGTCTTCATGCTCCTGCAAGAGAAACTCACTGTGACAAGTTGTAAACATTCAATTGAAAATGTAGCATTGTCAATCTACCAATTTGTAATCATGCAGCATTGTTCAGATAGTAAATAAACATTGAAAGGACACATATAGGTGCTTGTATACACACACATATAAATATCCAGTGTTACCTTAATAAGTCCTGGTGGAGGTTTCTCATAGCTGCACAAAAGAAAGACAACATGGTTAAAATACTGCAAAACAAACAGCAAACATGATCTGAGCAGATTAGTAATTGAGGTAAACTGACAGCAGACAGGATTACAAAGTATGCGAAAAGACTGGTAAACACACATTTATAATTCATGCACAAGTTTGCAGGATAACAAGGAAAAAGCTCTCGCCGTATATACGCACAAAGTCTCGACGTGTTTGAGTTTCTGGACTTCTTGGCTGAGTTTCTTGGTGTGTGTCTTGTCTTTCTCCAGCTCGTGTTTAGACGCCTTGTGTCTCTTGTGTTCTCGTCTGTGTCTCTCCTCCTTCTCTCGGGCTCGTTTTCGGTCCGACATGGTGCCAATGTGAGCGACCTTTCTCCCGGAGGCGACATTTACCGCTGGTTAACGGAGCATGGCGGAGCTCAGTTGTTCGGTTGTTGCGGTTTTGAGAGAAATGCAGTCCCCGGTGCTAACTAGCAGCTAGCCACAACTGCTAACCCTGATGCGGCTGCACTTCCTGTTCACGCAGGTCGGCTGGTTTAAACCCTGCGCCCCCTGCAGGACAGCCACGGTAATGCAACACAACTGTTGCAGATATTTTTCTTGTTTTTCTTAATGAAATACAGAGTACTAATATTGTTATACCATCTCGATCAACTTTATGCTATTCCATGCATAAAACTGCAGATTTCAGCTCATTTCTTAACGTTCCTCTGATCATTCCTATTTATCCATTCTTTTTTTATGTTAAATTAGGCAGTGGTGAGACCATGTGATGACTTTGTCTGCCTTGTGCTCCACTGTGAAATGTTTTTGCCTGAAATAAATAAATAGATAAAAATAGATAAATAAATTTCAAGGTTGTTAATGAAATTGACCCCGTTTTTCAAGCAATGTTTAATAAGATTTTCAACTTTTATACCAGACATGATAACAAAACAAACATGACAGCAAATATAAATATGACAGGTTCAGGATACAAATGAAGTAAAGGAGGAGAAAATGGAGCATTGTAAAGGCAAAAAAAAAAAATAGCACCTTCAAAACTGCAGGGGTACCACTTAATAGTATATCAACGCACTCTTTGCGTACCAAGTCTATTATGGCATTTGGGGTAAGATTAAGGAATGGTGCCCCCAACTTATCAGCTTCCAACCTCCTTGTACTCTCTAACACTCCATTGGCAGAACCTTGAATAATCTCCACGTACCACTGGTTAATAAGACAAACGCTGACCTAGATTCAACCCACTGAAAAAGAAAACATCTTGGAAAGTTTATTAAAAAGTTTTTGCTGGTTATTTGAAACTCCCCCTCATCTGACAGGGTCAAGAGAAACGACCCAGGGTGTATTTGAATATTTTTGTTATAAATTACATCGATTTGTTCTGCGACTTTTACTCAAAACTGATGAAGGCAACTCCAGACACAATGTATATAGAAACTTGTCACCTTCCTGCACTTTATATAAAGGGCAGAGATCCCAGATTAAAAAGTATTGCGAGATTGAGGAGTATGCTGCAGCCTGTATAGGAGAAATTGCCCTTTTAAGCATAAAAGTAACCGCAAATAATAATCCAATTTAACTCATCAAACAATATAAACTCAAAACGATTACAATTTCAATTATTTCTTTGTAATTTAAAATGTGATGGTTCTCTTGTCAGAAGCTATTTGTATTTATTTGTGTGGTAGGTTTCTCTGGTCTCCATGAGATAACCTAGGTAAAATAAATGATACATTTTATTATTCTTTCTTAAACATGTTCACTGACCTCATTTGACTTTATTATTGTGCCACATCTTACAAAAATTTGACACTTCCCGTTTTTATTCTGCATTATTGGGACTCTTGTCGACGTCCAGTTCTCTTTTTGACTGACGAGGTTTAAGAGCTCCCTCACTTTTCAACCTGAAGATCCAGCAATTTCTAAAAGAGAGACAAACTCCACAGAGAAGAGGACAGTGTCTCTGAATCCAATTAATGAATGATTTCTTTAGGCAATTTGGAGGTTTTATCTTGTATTTGCAATTACAGGAATATATTGTGTCAACACAATCCTTTTGATGAGAAAAGCAGTGCAAGAGAAAAGTAAACAGCATGATAAGACAGATCAAAAATGTTTTATTTTAGAGAATCACAGTAGGTGGAATATAAATGTGAGGTATTTCAGGACTTAAACACACAACATTCATTAAACAGTTACACCACAACTGGGTAGGTAGTCAATACAAAATACAGGGCATGTATGATTGTTTGTTTCTCATATTATGAAAACAGTGAAAAGAGTAAAACATGTAGTCAAAGTATCAAAAGAAAATGTTAAGTTTCAACAACTAATTACCGCATCTTTCCGAACACATCAGGCAAATGTGCCTGTTTAATGTAAACAGTAACTGATGATTGTCACGAGTGTTTTCATTAGTGACTTGCACAGTTTCAAAATTATTTTATGAGCGTACAAAAATGTTACAGAACATAAATACATTTGTGACCCTGTCATGGGATAGGCTGACCACGACAAATCAATTTACACAAGTGTCCATGGTAAAGGGCCTGATGTGAGAAAATGTATTAAAATACAAAAGATATAACATTAAGTCTATGAGTACAGACTTATGTTTATATTCATCAAATAATTTTATGCTTGTAACCTCAAAATCAATAAAGAACGATATTGGCATGTAAACCAGCTTGCCATGCCACAAAATAACATCACAGAACAAAGTAGGGCTTCCTGTGGTGTTTCAGGAAATCAATAAACACAGATTAACCCCCCTTAAACTTTCTACTGTGAGCAACGCTCCCATATTGGCAGGTCGAATTTGACAAAAGAATGCCTTTCCCCTGCGTCAACCTCGGCAGAAGATGCAGAAACTAATTGAGAGCTCAGTGCTCACAGTTGTTGCGCTCGGGATTCCAGGAGCGCCATTCCAACCAGCCCAGCAACAGCCGTGTTGGTGGGCAAATTATAACCCGCCTCACACCGGTTTCGAAACTGAAGTCAGGCTGGGGCTCCCCCCGTGGTCTCTGGTGTAAACTGGTTACAACAGGGGTCGACTCCCTTGCTTTTACAAGTGTAAAGAAAAAAAAAAAGGGCTTTTGGGAGGCACTCAAAGTGACAACAGAAAATTTTTCAAGCCCCCTTTCTTGCTGTCCGGGCTGTCCTCTCGCATGAGAATCTTGTTGAGACGCCGGACGACCCAATTTTGGACTTTTGGTGGAGGTTTGGCGGGAGCAGAGCTTGGTCCTGAAGAGTTTGAAGAGTTGGAGGACCTGGAGCAAGAAAGAGAGGGAGATTGAATAAGGGAGAAGAGTTAGATTTGCTTTGGCAGGGATTGTTAAAAATGTGCTGTCAATGATGTAATCTAGTAAGCCTAGAACGAACAGCTAATTACAGCTAGTAATCACTCATATGCTTCTGACACTTCCCCCTCCTGCACGTCTGTGACATGCTCCCAAAATTAGGCAAGGAAAGGTTATATCTTAAAATCTAGCACAGCCCATATTAATAGGCACTTGGTTAAGTAACTCACCTGGGTGTGTGGCCGGGGGTCTTGTTTTTGCCGGGAGTCTTGGGCGTGGTCGTTCCGGATCTGTTGGCAGACTGAGGGGTCTTGTGTTTGCTGGCACTCCCCGGTGTGCTGTGGGTCTTTGTGAGGGTCACCATGAAATCCCTGCTCATTCCTTTGTGTCTGGATGTCTTAGCACAAGTGTGGCAGGTGGCCATCTGGGATAAGGAAAGGAAAGGAGCAGGTTCATTAATATATGGATGGCCTGGATATCATTTCTTCTTCTACAGAATGAGGTTTTGAGGTGACGGCATACGAGGCGTTCCCACGAGAACACTTGTCAGATTTCGCCGTATAAAAAAACTAAAAAAAAAGTTTGATCAAACAGATATAACATTGAGAAACGCAGGTGAAGCGCTTGTCTTTACTGCACTTATTGGCCATCAAACTCAGGACTTCCACAGCTGTCTGAAACTCTCTGGGACATCCGCAGATTTGTTGCGACTTATGTCTGGTCGATGGCTGCAGTGACAGATTGACTCCGGGGACACAGCGAGCACAACTAGCCGTGGCTGTGGCAGACAAGGGGGGCTGTAATGAGGACGGCTCGTGTGCCCTGTGTGACAAAGAGAAGCCTGAAGCCTCACAGATGTCAGGCACATCTACTGCCATCCTACAGCTGAGGAATTGTTTACAGCGTGACTCAGGAAGCAAACTCCCAACAGGAGATTCAAACAACAGCTGATGCTCTTCCTCCTGGCTGTACAAAACACAATTTTACCTTTGAATTTGTTTTGATGATAACAAAGTTTCAAAGAAATAATAATTGGCCAGATTAAGACGCAAAACAGTGATTTTAGCGTGTGGCGGGCCAAGGCCAAGGGTGTGGGTGCTCTAAGCAGCTCGATCATCCTCTCTAACCCACTGAAGCACCTTGAGTGACTTTCTTTTACCTCATGTGACAAAGTCAGCATCATTTTACAACTTCTTTTTTTTTTCTCGGCGCACACACATCGCATGCAAACAAAAATGATCCTCTTTATAAGGTAAGGCACGTTGTGAGAGTTACAAGGTGCAACTGCTGTGTCATGAGGTCCTCATGACTCAAGACAACAATTGGCATCCCAGACACTTGCCTTCCTCTTGCTGTCGTTCCGGTAAAATTGTATGGAGCTTAAAATTAGACTGTGTCTGGGGTGACAGTCGGTTCGTGTCACAGGGTGCAATCAGGTTGTTACATCAGTGACTACTCAATCAGAACTTGGAGAAGCATGGATCTCATGTTCCATAAGATAAACATGAGATGACAAAACAATACTGATGTGTTTAGACAAAATCACCCTTCAACACTCTCAGAAACTTTTTCAAATGCATCCCATTATTTTACAGCCACCGTCGGACAAATCACAAACGGCAATTTATTATGTTGACCTTATTTGACAAACTGCTTCGCTTGCTCTCTCTCTATGAAGAAGCTTAAAGTAACTCAAGTACACAATGACTCCAAGAGGAGCCAGTTACACATTTCTCCCTCAAGGAAACTCTGCTCAATGTAGACAAGGCAATTCAAAGTGTTAAGTGCTACTTCATGTTGATTAGACTACTCCACATCCCTCCGAGCCTTCAGCAACTTATCTCCCACACAAGCCCTCCAGAGCTGCACAGAGTTGAATCCGGTTAGTACAGACCCGCACCGCAGAGGTCAGCAAGTCTGAAACAAGCTGTTGACAAGTCCTGAACGCTGATGAGACAGAAAACTCACCGACACAAATGTAGCCATTTCTGATTCTGAGCGGTGTCTGGTGGCAAGCGTTGGAGAGTTGGATTTCGTTGAAGCAAGATCGCTATGGTCCTCACTCTCGTTCTCCCCGACTGTCTGGGAAAGTGTTTACTACACAATCCTGCGTGTCCAGCTTTATATGGACAAAGCCCCGCAAACTGACCCACCCATCTGAGCTTTAGGGGTGTGGCTGGAGGGAGGCCTGACCAATGCTCTGTCGAAAGGCCAGGCTATAACAACATGAATCTTTTTCCACCAATAAATCAGTTAAATCATTAGGATGTAGCACAAACAGGACATGGATTACTGACAACACACGACCCGCAGTCATTTAAGTTCATCCAGGCGTTTCAGTTTAATGGCCATAGTTTGGACTTTAAATGTATTGTTGAAACAAAGCAGAAACTAAAAGATTTGTGGGGGTTTTAAGAGCTAGTTTAACAAAATAACTATTAAAAGTCATGTTTTTGCATCTTGCGATAAAAAAACCTTGAAAAATCTATAAATAATTCAAACTGTCATGACTTCTTAATATATTTTAATCAACATAAACTGTATTTTACCAAAGTCTAACTTTCAAAACTAACCACAAAAAAAAAAAAAAAACCTCATCAACTTCAACATCTTTCTCAAACTTAAAATTAATGATTCACACTTTTAACTCACCCCGACTGTTATGACAATCAATGTAAATCAGGAGTGTCCAAACTTTTAACACTGAGGATGAGCTTTTATTATGTCGACTCACAGCCAGTGATTACACCATTTTAAACAATATCTCTTAATATCTGATAATAACTTTTCTAGCAAAGACTTACAAGATTGTCTTTTCTTCTTCTTGGGGAAAATATATTATGCTATTTGCATAAGAACTTAATGAGAGGCAGACAGTGAAAGATTTGATTGGTTCACACACTACATCATTTGTATGTATGCTGCACTAATGTGCAGCAAATATGTTGCTTGAATTTTAAGGGCTGGATAGGCAAAATGATTATCCTCCACTGGAGGACCTGTTACATGTGTACTGGAAGAGAGCATCTATTCTGTGCTCCACGTCGAACACAGAGGAAGTCAGAAAGATGAAATAACATTTGCAAGTCAAATTCAGCTGAAAGTCAAATACATTTCTTCCAGGAGACTGACTGACATCTGAAGTACTGATAATTTACATCGCATCAGACCGTAAGACTATAAATTATACATGAAGAAAACATTAATTGTGATACACCTCTGCTCTCAGATCTGGGTTATATGATTTCCATACTATTATAGCAGCAGGCAGTGAAGCTTCACACAGAAACTGTGGAATGAGTTATCGATAATAATATGGTTTTTCTTTTACAAGAAGGTACCAGTGAAGGAGGATGGCACTGTATCCAAACTTACCGTCATCTTGTATATTTGCAGGGTAGAAGTAATTATCAAGATAAAAAAACTACCAGGAGATAAAACAGATTTGTAGAACAGATAAACACAAGGTAGATGTATCCGCATCTATAACAAATTCAATCTGCTGAATCTGCTGTGCATCTGATAACCATACAGACAGGGATAAGACCCACTTAAATAAATGATGGATGGTGTGGAAAGCCAGTGATGCACCTCGATCATTTCTATTTTAACCCCGGAGTTGTGATGAGCTGGCTTTCACTCTCTCTTCTATATGCTTGGTTATTTATAACCTTTTCATCAAACTCTGCCATCACTCTTTGTGCCAATGTCTCAATTCTTCCTGTAAATTATTGGAATTTTCTTTCAGATCTAATCAACGACCTTGTGCTGAAGCAACTTATAAAATATCTTGTTCCTCTGACGTAAATGTTACACCCTCGGCTGTGATTCAAGTGTTTGTGTGCACTCTATTTTGTCTGGCTTGAACTCGGTCGAACACCTGGTGATTACCGAGGGGGGGAAAAAAAAAAAGACACCTTAGACAATCTTAAGTGTGTGGACCGCATGAAACACACACTAACACACAGCTGGCTGCACAAAGATGTTTACAGCTCTAACAACCTCCTGCTGTTTATGCCCTTGTCCTCTAGTTTTCAATACCGCCCCCACAATCAGCAGCTGGCCTGATGGGACAAGCTCTAATTAAAGAAACTTTCAGTGTGCATTTATACCTGAGAAAGTTATTAAGATTTCAACACCACTTTGCGAAAATGAACCCACAGTGGCACAATTGCGATAACAAACCATGATAAAGTGAAACAATATCCCGGGCGGCACGTGCGCCCGTTTCATTTACGCTAATCCTTTGACATGTAGCGTATGCACTTGGAGGGACACACGTGAGTTGGTGCCGCAAGAGAGATTTGATTTCCTTATCTTGGGATCCTGCCATCAGACAAAAAAAGTACACGCCAGCCAATCAAGCATATGGCAGTGGCAACATGTCGACGCTTCGGGCTAAAAAGAGGATAAACAATCGTGTACACACAGCCGGAGGAATATTAAGGATGATTGTTTTTTGCAGGAGTAAAATTTCTGTTGAAAACAATCTAGGGTTGACCATATGGTCTATAGAAGAATGCTTGGTGTGTGATTTTAATACTCAGGAGCCAGCAGTCTATTATTATCTCTAACCTGTATATTCTTAGGCTGGGTCAGCCTTGACCTTTCAATCCTCCTGAATATCACACCAATAAATGTAGCCTTTATGTCTTGTGTCCATCTGTGTGTTTGCCCTGCCTTCAACCATATTAAGCTGGGATTGGCGCCATTGCTCTGCAACCTTGAACTGGATAAAACAGTACAGAAGTAGACAGATGCATTTTAGGGGTTTTCTTATGCCTGAGTGGGTTTTCACCAGGTAGTCCAGATTCTTCCTATTGTCTTTATATGTACCTGAAACCGCTTGGCATAACCATACATGCATAGGCTTTTCCTGGGTTTCCTCCCAAGGTCAAAGTTGAAAAATGTATTATTGAATGTAATTTGACACATACTTACAAAGTGCATGTAATCTACTTTGCAATCTTTAAGATCATACGTCCACATTTCAAACAATACTCAAACTTCTTTATCTGCTGCTGGGTGAAATGGAAGCAGATGACCCACTGAGGAGCAGATAAAAAAAAAAAAAAAAAGACTTGAAATTATACTTGAGAGGAGGACTTTGCAGTTTTATTTCTAAATATTTTTGTAACTTGCAATTAAGTAAAATTTGAACAGTGTAACATAAGTTATACTTGAGTAAAATCTGTCAGTCATCTTTGGGACTGTGTGATTGAAAATGCTCCACCTCACTGAGGTCAGACTGTGCAGCTTCACATGAAAGAGAAAACAAAAAATTAAAGTTTCTGCTACCTCAAACAACCCAGATCATCCAACTTTGGCTCACATTCCCGATAAGATAAGTCTTTAATATCTAAACCTTGACCATGATAATCGGATGAAAATACAACATGTGAAATGGTAAAATGAAACACACACACACACACACACACACA
>OMNM01036434.1:22926-32985 GCA_900302745.1 Parablennius parvicornis | reverse complement strand
GTGATTCTGTTTGTGCTCACCATTACTGTAAGCTTCTGACAGTACAGCACTTGAAAGTCTGTAACTAATATACTCCTGACAGAGGAAACCACAAAATCGACGAAGCTCTTGAAATATCCGTCTTTTTGGTGGCGGGTTGGTGGTTGTGGTTAGGTAAAGGGAGGCACCTCATTCGTTTCCACTTAGGCCCTTCATTTGGTTGCTTATTATCAAACAACATGCCGGAATATTGTTTTCCACTGCAGGTAAACTCAACATTGAAACTGAAACATCTATTACAGCCTCCATTTTCTTCTACTGGATTTTTTCAACATAGCATTTTGTCGTCATATAAAGTGGTAACTTTTAATGTAATAATCCAAGACCAATTCACATTTCAACCTCTGTGTTAAGAACAAAAAAAAAAAACAGTTGTGCTTGAGGCTATTTAAACACTACATCACACCACAGGCAGGGAGCAGCCTGCCAGACACACGGCTAGGATTTTAAACTTACTGGAAAATGTGTTACTGGTCTGGCAACGTGAGCTACAATGAGGTGGTGTCAGCTCACACACACACACACACACACACACATCCCAGATGCCGGCTGTACTTCTCATTTTAGACGTCCCCCTGTTTTCCAATAATGTCAAACATTCCCTCGCCTCTCATCCTATCTTTACGTGTGGGATGTCTTTAAAACTGATTTGATTTGGATTTTAACCATTTTATAAAGTCTCAATTGATATGTATGACCCATTTTGGTATTAATTTGTGTGCATGTATATATCTGTTATTCTTATGAAAGTTTTCCTACAAGCAAAACATTTATTATTACTATTATTTATAATATCAATAACTAAGTGATTAACATCGCCATAATCTGAACTGTGACCATAACTCTTAAGCCACATTTTCACTCTTAAACACATTTGAAACCACTGGAGGCTGCTGCGTTATGATTCCCACATGTCCAGTAATTCCTACAAGTGTAGTGTACCCCAGGAGTTTGGACACTACAAAAAAAAAAAAAAAAAAGGGGAAAAGATTAAATGCAAACACATGAATGCAAGTAAGTTATTGCACTATATTAAAATGTTTAAAAAAGCTTTCAGCAAATACTGGCAACGCTGATATTTTGTTCCCGGGATCGTGTACAACAACATCACTGTAACTCTGAAGTGAGAATACACACATACACGCACGTGCATGGCACGCACACACGCGCGCGCACACACACACACACCATCAGCCCGACAGAAGGTGAAGACAGTAGCAGAAGGCAGCAACACAATCACCAGCAAATATGTGGAATACTGTGTATGATGAGTAATGACACGCACACACGAGACAAACACCCAAGTGACGCATGGGCCCAAAACCATAGCTGTAAGGAAGAGGAGACAGTGGAAACCCCCAGGAGAACACGAAGAGACAGTTGTGGCTCCTCGGGAATTAAAAGCTGACCACATGTCAGCGGTTTGAATCAACGTTGTCAAAATATTTTCGTTTCCTCTCGTATTTGAAGACCTGCGGCTCAGAGCCGTTCATATTAACCAGTGATTCAGAACAGTAATTGCTATTTTAGCCGGCTGCCTTTCATATTATGACTATGAATTCAATTTAAAATAATTTAATCAGCTCTTCACAAGCAAGTGTACATTTTGGCAGTGGCTGATAACTGACTCCTATTTGCAAGGCGCACTGGCACAAAACCAGATCGGCTCTGAGGCTTGTGGTCTGAACATTTAGATTTGTGTCTTGCCTGCTGGACAGCTAATCAGTTAAATGTGGTCAAACTGTTCTGTTATGCCACAGCTCGCCATAGCCAGGGAATCTGGGGAAGAGATCAATGTTTTAAAGTAGCAGCGTGCATACACGAGTCTGTAAAATTACCCAGATATGCTTCTTACTTTTAAAAAAAACGTCTATTTTTATTTCCATTCGTGGTTCGTGCCCACAAATTCCCTGGCTCAGGTGAACATGAAAACTCGGATGTGGCTGAAAACCAAATCAAACCCCGACCGGCACAGTCCACATGCACACACACACATTTCAGATACAATAATGCCTGTGTAAAAACTTAACAAATGGAGCCTTTATAAAAAGATGGGAAGTGGAAAAGGTCAGAATTCCAAGAGGGAAAAATGAAACATCTGAACAACGTGAAACTCAGAACTCGAAAGGGGGCAATTATAGAGAACGCAGAGAAGGACATTTGATATCCCTCAACATTGTGCATTGAAAGGGTTAGGGTTAGCATTTCTTATCAATGAACTCAGCAACAAACCTATCAGTTGAGCTCTTCAGTGGCCTAGGAAACTTAGTTTGCACAAATCCAATATGCAACGAGCTCAGCCCATAAATAGTGACATAGATCACTGAATCAGTCTGTTGGCCAATGTACCCAAGGACAGTGTCATTTGTCAGCAGACTGTGGAATGTAGTGGACAATGGCAGCAGATTGTCCAGCCTTGACTGGAGAACTCAGCACCCCTTTGTTCACTACTTCTTTGTTTAAGTAAGCGTTGTGACCACTAATACTGATATCTACATTCTGTCTGATGGAACAGGCATCATCAGTTGCAATCACTCACAAACACCTGGCAGATTTGCCCATTGTACCTGCACATGAGTGACCACGAGACCCACAAACAGCATGCGTACAGGACCAATAGGTCATCAGTGTGATAGAAATATCCGCACGCATGCAACACTGCGGTGGAACAACTGAAACATTTCAGCTTCACTGTAATAGGCACATCAGAGTGTCCACGGAAAATACATGCAAGCAAAGACTAAATGCTTTACATGGACCAAGTTGTTTAATAATGAAGGTTCTATTTTTAAGACTAATCAATCTCAAACACTGCACATGTTTTGCTTTAAAATGTGGTTCAATATGTATAAAGGAGAATAAAACACCATCACTAAAACTATGTACAGTCCTGAAATGCTTCACTGGATTTTAGTGCACATCTACTTTTTTCTGCATCAATGTTGAGTTTAAAGAATTTGGCAATTCAGGACTCAGGACTTGCGTCAATATTATTACAACTCTCAATCTGAGAATATAGGTCCAAGCATGAGGCATTATTAAAGAGACATTCAGGTGGGAAAGACAAGCGTCACTGGTCAAGCTGCTCCACCTAGTGTCCAAAGTCTGTCATTACAATAATACATTAAAGACATTGAAAACTGGCCCGAGGAAGGTGGAATTCAGATTTTAAATGAAGGTTCTTACAGTAAAAAACGTGACAGCTCCGGGCATTTGTCCTTATACAGCAGAGACGCGTCCAACAGGAAAGCGCAGGATTTTCCTCCAGGACCTGACTCCATCTCCAACACGTGAAAAACTCAAACTCTGCAAGAAGTCCAATTAAACACGTTTCCCCAAAAAATCTATCACCACCAGCGAGAAGAGAAAGTATTTAAAAGAGCGTTAGTACAGAGGGTTGGAGGTAAAACAACAGGGAAAGTGCAGAAAATGTAGGTTAATACAGCATCGACACGTCCATGGAAGTTTCAAACATGGGTCGCACAAAACTGACGTTGCTCGCGGTGCATTCAGGGAAACTGAGTAAATCAGAACCTCGCCGCAATCCACATGGACGTTTAATTACAGCCTAAGATATATTACTATTTCAGTCAAAGTTAGCATTAAATATCGGGAAAATAGTTAAAGCAAATATATGCGAAAACGAATTTTTAAAATACATGTTTGATTGCTACGTTATCGTTGGTCAACAATATAGCTAATATGCTATTATTTAGTTTTAGAACTCACTACCTGAAGCCACAATTAGGCCTACATGTTCAAGCACCAATGCATGATTTCTTCGACAGTGTACCGCAAATTACAAGTTGTAATTGCCCATGCAGTACAGTACAGTCACTCCAGCTCTATTGCATAGATACCATTTGATGTCATCCCTCCTTGGATCTTATTGGACAGTAGGAATTACCTATGTTATACGGCAGTGGGATCTACAATGACATCCTCATTCAGAGGTGTATCCTATGAATATCACACCACTAACCTCCCATAAGCAGTTAACCTGTGTCATCCGACAACCACCCCATCGCTTTAGCCCATAAAACTCCTGCATCATCGGGTGAAATGATTGCAGCGGCTCTAAAAGGGTTTGAGTGGGAATTCTTCAGGGATCCTGTGAACTACAGTATGAAATTGGATATTTTGAAGCAGTAGCAACAGCGACGAAGAAGAGCCGGTGAGTGCGTACCTCGACCCTCCGACCGATTTCAAAAGAAGCTGCCTGGTTGGACACACACACACGCGCACAGACGCACACACGCGGAGAACAGAAACGGAGGAGCACAAGAGAAGTTACACAGAGCTTTTTGGTAGAGACGAGGGAGGGATTTCATTCAGCACCAGCGACAGCTCCGGCTCTTCGCGTCAGTGTGTCCAAGGACCGATCACCGGACCAGTGCTGGGTTTTACGCGCATCCTTTCCTGGAATATACATAATTTCCTTCGGTATGTATATATTTCCCCCACTTTTTGAATGACAAATAGTGCGATTTTAGTCAAATTAAGACAGTTTTGCATTGTCATTGATATTTATGGTCATATTGCAATTTTTACCTGTGGAGAATCATCCCTGTCGGGTTCACTATCATCTCCTTTTGTAACTTTAGAATAAAAGATAAAGAGTCTAAATAGTGTAGTTTATACTACCAGGGATTATCTATTATTTAGGCTTTACTCATTTCTTTGAATTGTGTGCGTGCGTGTCTGTGTGCGCGCGTTTGTTCTTTTATGGATGGAATGAGGAGGGGTATGTTCCCGTACACGAAGGTGATATTAAATCACTGGGCTACAGAGCTTACAGAAACTGATGGAGTAAGCTAAAGTGTGAGGAATGGCTTCCCACTTTGTCCGCCAGTAAATCTTCACTTTATCAGGCGCTGTCAGGAGCGCGCGCGCATAGTCCGCAACATTGAAGCGGCCAAGCGGGGCGTCCTTCCTGGAGTCCGAGGATAAACGGATTCACTCTCACCTCCCGACTCTAAAGTCTGAAGTGACCCACCGGTAAGCGTCAGACAGACAGATACAGCCAGGGTGATGTGGTGCGCAAACTACGACCACTTCCTAAAACTGGCTTCGTTGGCCTGCAAGGTGAAATGAAACGCGGGTTAATAAAACGTTATTTGCTTTCCATTTCAGAGACACAAGATATTACAGCAAGTTGGCGTACATGAATATTGTAAAATGCACCCTGGATGATCAAATATTTGTGGAATCCAATAGGAGAGGACAGATAACTCATCCAGGGTGTCACTTGCCTTCACCTATAGTTAGCTGGGATGGATTCAGCCCGCCACCATGAGCTGGTATGAAATGGCATAGAAGATGGATGGACACAGCACACTGGAAGCCCAAATACTTTGATCACCCAACAGATACGGATTTTTTATAAATCTCTGAAGGCTACCTGAAAGGGCATTCACATGAAATCACTCAAAAGCAGGTGGAATTATGTTTTTGCACCTTTATGATTCCGTAATGTTCATAATAAGTGCTATCAGTGGCTTCTCAAACCCAAAAACGAGTACTACTATGCTCTGCTGACTCACACAGGATGGATCTCACAGCCCCAACAGTAATACAGTATTCACTGAGCCATGTAAGACCACACCTGTCTCCATTATGCTGTGGTGAGGCAGGTCCTATGCCAGCAGGACTCTCTTTTTCAGCTACAGGGGACCTCAAAGGAGGAGTGGAGACAAACCATAGTGTCCTGTCAGCATCTAAAGGGAAAAGCCAATCCCCAGCTGCAGGGGCAGCAGCAGCCACAGTCGCACAAATCGAGCTGGCTATCACTTCTGAAACACAACTCCAAGTTCCAAGTCCAATAGTGCTGAAAAAGCTCAAGAGTAATAGCTCATTGTGCTTTGCTGCTGTGTGGGGAAGACTGTGTATGTGCTCATGTGTAACTATGCCCAGTTTTGAGTGTTATACCTTTTTGTTAAGACTTCATACAGACATGATGCAACTACAGCAACTTAAGGGCCCACTTGAATCACAATCCTCCCGCATGCTGATGTTAATCCTAGCTACGAAATAGATCTGAGGTCAGCTCCCCGCAGAACTATACATATGACAAGCCAGGATATTGCTGAGTTTAACAGTCTATATTCTGTAATGAGTGTAATTATCTACTTGAATGAATAATTAATAGCGTTAAGGTCACAGAGTGAATCAGGTTTTATGTGTCCTGATAACTGATTGCATTTGCTTGCTTCAGTTGGGTGTAATCATCTTGTTAGTGCAGTCTTGCTGATCCTGATCTTATTTACTACTGTTTTATCAGTCAGTCTAACTGTGACAGAGTGCAAACATACACATGCCTGTGTGTGCACAGATTTTTCCAGACCTCTACGTCTCTGTTCTGGGATCATTTGTCCTTTAAATGGACCATTCAGAGCGTGAGCTCTCTAAGCTCTCCAAGTCTGTGATGAATTTATCACAATCCACAGCATCAGTGAATAGTTGGATGCAGGAACATAGTGTAAGTGAAGACCAAGGCCACAGTTTCTCTCATAAAGAATTTGGTCTATGTGCAGGATTGATGTTGTCTTTATTTCTGTGAATTATCACACTCCAATATATGCACTACTTCAAGGACAACAACGCTTACCTTGCACGTCATTTACAATCAATAATCTGCTTTGAAATGTTCTTTCACAAAGCCACGAATGAAAGATGATTTTATACTTAACATTTCAAGCGATTACTGTCTCAGTGGAAATTATTTGTGAGGAGGAATGAGTCACCCAACTATTACTGGGAGCTGTGCATGTATGGACCAAAAGACGTCTTTTCTCTATTGTGATATTTTCTACAAACCTTCACAAAAATCATACAATAGGGCTTCTTGATGGAGAAAGCACAAAAGGAGGTGATTGGGTTTCTGAATCATGTTCTACCCTTGATCAATTTTCCCCCATAAACAAATGTCTTTCAGCAAAACCATTTTCGAAGGTTCTTTGTAGAACCCAAGAACATGTGTGCCTTTGTGTCCCATAAAACGGTAGCCAGAGTATGGCGCTGATAGTTTGTGTGTGTGTCATGCTTTTATACACACAAGCTGATGTGTGTGTGTGTGTGTGTGTGTGTGTGTGTGTGTGTGTGTGTATATACGTATGTGCACTTGAGAGCCAGAGCTGCTAGTGCAGATCACTACACCATGCATAATCTGGTTGAGTGGAACAAAGATTTTCCACAAACAGGGTTTGTTTGGATCAGGATGATCCCGGCATCCCAAACCCAAGAGAACAGTGGGTCATTCACCAGATCCTAAAGAAAGGGATCCAGTGCTGGACCAGCAGAGCTCCCCTTTAAAACGTCTCCGGAGAATAAAGATGGTGAGGAATTGGAGGGAATAGCAATCTGTTTGCTTTTCACTAAGAAATGAGGTTACTGGTGGAGGGTAATTGTTGTCAGACATCCCATGGCAAATGCTGAAAACCGTCATATACAAGAAAACAACTGTTAGGAAACCTATTAGCATATTGCACAATACATGTATAGTCAGAATGCACTGCTGTGTTTACCAGACATCAAACAGGTAATCTTCGGTTTACATAAATATCTGGCATTGAACTGAATTTAATGGTTTTCAGAGGAGCAAATATTTGGGGTTCATGGTCATTTGAGGTTATCATTAAAGGTTGCCAGTTGCATATACATTTTTGAAAATCCCACTGTTACAATGTGTATGAAATTTATGTTTGTTTGCAGCTTGGCTTAAAACAGTAAATAAATGGGCACACAGTCTCAAATAAAAAGTGGCTGCCAGACAAGACTTTTCTTTCCTTTTGAACTCAAAGCTCGTATGGCAGGCTCATTGTTGCAGAGCCAATTTGTGGGATCAACGGCTTTGAGCATACAGGCCTATTTAATGCATACATACTGTATATTCACTCACATATTTTATATGCAGGGTGCACACAAAGTTTTATATAGTCATCAGTGTTGAAGTATTCAGAGATAACTTTTGATGATAAAATGATGAACTGCAATTACATTTGATTGCAGATTTGATTTTTCAATCAAATTTTGTAAATCAAGATAAAACAGCATGCGAGATAACAGCACAAATGTCATCCTATACCTCCTCAATAACGATAAATCACAATGTACAGTTTTTCCTCGTGGTCTTTATGATCTGCCTGCAACAACTCTGCTTTCATCTCGCACAGCGATCAGAGAAGCCAGACCATTGTTACAGCTGGCACAATGCGCCATTGTAGAGCCTCCTTTTGTGAGAATCGCTGAATAGGTTTGGCTGTGTTGAGCGATAAGGTTTTGGTGGAGGAATGCCCATCACATATCCATGAATACTCTGTGTGATCATCGTTATGTTTAGGAGGCGTAAGATGGATTTGTTACTCAGAATCAATAGTTTAATTACAAATCTCATTAACTCCTCTGTGTCTGAAGCTTATTTGTCTGGCAATATCTTACCAATTCTATCTACAGCCATTGTTATTAAAGACAGTCTACATAAAAGATTATGAGTAGAATCCGTGTGGCCTCTTTCTCTCCACAGCCAATTTGCCTTGAGCCGTTTCCAATATGTCATTTATTATTAGTTACAGATTTTTTTCCCCCTAATGTTCCAGATGAAGACAGCATGAGTTTGATTACAAAAGATCAGCTTTTTTTTTTTTCTGACAGCATATTGTTAAAGGATTCCTCTCAAGTTGAACCAAGCCTTCTTGCGTCAGTGTAATTTGAACTTTGACATCTGACATATTTGACATCTTCACCTTCAAAACTTTCAGAATTCAAAAATTTCCCTCTGATCCTAAACCTTTTCAAACTCCCTGCGTTTTTTTTTTACCCCGCAAAATTATGTTCTTTTACAAGTTTTAGTTTCTCAGAACAGAAAAAAGGGTTAAATGAATTGAATTGTGCCCCCGGCTTTCAACCACTTTCTCTTTTCTCTGATTTGTCCTTCAGCTCGTTTCATTTGTCCTCCTGAGTTCATATCCCTCTAGTCTCAAATCTAGGTTGGACCCATTTTCATCTGCAGAACTAGGTGAGAGAATGATAGTCATGTAATTTCTCTCCTGCACTGCATCGCAGGAGTCTTGTTTAACTAGTGAGGCTGATGTAAGCTGCTCTGAACATGCCGGCAGACTGGAGAGTGAACTTGACATGAATAAGCTATGCTAAAAATTCACAATGAATGTCAGAGAGAGGAAAAAAAATATGTGATTATTATTTCACTTGTTTTGCCCATTGATGTTCCTTTTGCAGATATGAGGAAATGTCTGTGAAACAGTGACATTTTCAGACCATTGTTTGTGATACACGGAGCCAGGAGTCCACTCAGCTTTGACCTTTTAATGTCTGTTACATTGCAGACTCCCTGAGAGAGACAAGTAGAGAATGAATAGGAATAACTCAGGCTTGCGGGTGGCTTGGGAATTGATTGCCTGCCTTCTACTTATTAGATGACAAACTGCCGATCCATGAGACCATAAGACAGCATAAACATTAGTTTGCTTGTACAAATTTCCCTTTTTTTTTTTTTTGTCTAAATCACCCCCAATTGATCTTATTTCGTTTTGCCCAGTGCACAATTGTCATAATGAATGAGTCCATTTATTTCCAATCCCGCACTCCAATTCCATCGCCGAGAATCTATATAAGGACATTGCAGACTGATATTTTCCTGTGGACCTGAGGTACTGGTAGTCATTAACCTTCTAGTCAGGCAATTTAGGCCATGGGAGTATTTTTCCGTGGATGTGGATATGAGATGTAGGCCAACACCCTCTTCACAGGGTGGAAAAGACTTTTTTTTTCATTGGCTGTGTGATGAATGTGGTGTCCATGGAGGTGCATCGCCCTTTTAGCTCTCTTGTTCTTGCATTCCTTCGCTTCCCATTAGTATTTCCCTTTGTCCTATTACCCCCATTCATTTTCCCCCCAGCTCACTGCTCCATTCTCATGTCCCGACACTCTCAGTCGCTCTAGTACGCTCATTTTCTCCCATGTGCTCTCTCTTGACTGTCTTACAGAATCTCTTGTGACTGACTT
>OMNM01036414.1:4435-21492 GCA_900302745.1 Parablennius parvicornis | reverse complement strand
GAGGTTATAACAGCTTTACAATGTCTATTAAAAATGAATGCATTGTCTGAGTTGAAGATCTTTTTATCTAAAACAACAATATTTAAATTTTGTTGACAAGAAATTCAAAAGTGTTGATGTTGATAAACTCACGGCACATAATTGACCGGGGCTGCTTGGATAACACGAAGCTGAATTGTTTAATCAGTGTATTTTTGAACCAATGTCATAGGCATAGGTAGTTAAATGTTGGCACAGTTCATTAAGTTTACCAATTAGCAGCAAATAAAAACAACACAGCGTAACTGATGAAAAATCATGAACATTTTAAATGCCTCTGCAATTAAAAAAACACATAAATAAAAATTAAATATACTTTAAAAGTCCAGGGAAAACTCAGGCAACCATGTAAGAAGTAAATCATGGTAATGCAAGTCACTAAACACATAGTAGGAGATAGAAACAAGGGTTAAAATTAAACATACATCCCGTGAGTTGAGTTTGGAAGAGCGAGCACCGCAGGGAGAGAAAACGTCAATGGGCAGGAAGAGAGAGGAAACTGTGAGTCCCCAAAGGTGTGTGTGTATGTATGTGTGTGTGTGTGACTGCACTGACTCTTACCTGACCTCGAAGTCCCCTGTTCACTGCCTTCAGGAGAGCAAGGTGGAGCGAAGAAATAAAAAAAAGATGACTGCCACACTCTAATGTGTAACGCTGACAGAACAACCTACCCCTGTGACCCACTGAGCCAGAATGCAGAACCGTGCCAGCGATGACAGGCGTGGATGTTGACTTACAAGGACAGTTTGCCTGATACGCACACGCAAGCACGTGTGAGCGAGTAAACACAAACAGAAGTACAGCAGTTTGAGCTGTACTCTGCCACTCAAACGCTAATGCACACACATATGGATATTCAAAGTAAAGAATGGCATTTAACCTCTTCGATGTCACGTAGTCTTCTCTGTTAATCACATACAGTGACAGACGTGTGTTTCCGGTCACAGTTCAGTGTGTTTCAGACGAAAGCTGTAATGACGCTGGAGAGCTGATTAGCCTCTAGCATCGC
Organism: Parablennius parvicornis; assembly: GCA_900302745.1. Classification (NCBI taxonomy): domain Eukaryota; kingdom Metazoa; phylum Chordata; class Actinopteri; order Blenniiformes; family Blenniidae; genus Parablennius; species Parablennius parvicornis. The sequence goes on along the minus strand of OMNM01036414.1, from coordinate 20,444 downwards.
CATGGAGTTGGGTGTTGACCTTGTTTCAACTTTTCTTATAAAAAAGAAAAAAGGAAGCATGGTTTCAAAATCAATCGGGGCACAACAGTTCAATCTTGTCCTACCGCAGAATATCTCTACGTTACTTCTTCTCCATTCTGACCCTACGTTCTCACAGATACCAATCTGGATTCCCTCCCATGATACTTCTTCCTTCGTCCATCTCTCTGTGTGTTTGCATCAAAAACAAAAACAGCTGAACTAGAAAGGAAGTGGGGCATGGAGCTAACTCAGCTGCCCAGCCAGGCATTCCTTATTCCTCTGGCTTTTAATGCTGGCTGGTATAAAATATGCATGGCATGATGTGGAGGGGAGCTACTTGAGGTGGAATACTTTGGTCTTATAATTTGCAATGCTGTTGTGTGTACATATGTGTCAATGTGCAGATAACAGAGTTTCCTTAATGGGCTGGTGAGCATGACGATTTCCCTGTTGGACGGCGTTTGGATGCGTCTCCATTAACATACAGCGAAGAGGCTACAGCGGATGAGAAAGGGATGTTGTATGGTTCCCATCGGAGGAGGACCTGCAGTAAGATGAGGTCAAGCAAGATGCATAATACATGGAGGAGTACGTCACTTATCGTATGACAGTCCATTTGTTTTTGGTAAAATGGCACGAACAAACACATTAGCTGGTGTGCTCATCAGATGCCATTGCGATTTGAATGACCACAGAGCATTTAGACAATTAACTTAATGTTCATGCTGAAAAGATGGTATGACATAGCTACTAATAATTAAACAGCTTGCATTAAGTTTGTTATATTTTTACGACAAAACCAGTTATCCTTTAGTTATTTTAGTCTAAGATTCTTAAACCTGAGTATTACAACTTTTTTTTTTCTTGTAGCTTACTGGATTTTCATTCATTACCTTCCACTACAGAACTATTCCCAGCCGCCGCTTTTAAATCCAACTTAAGTCACCTTCATGTGCATAGATATTAATATCAGGTTATTATTTTTTTTTTTTTCATAAGACAATCTATGACTCATCATTTTTTAAATTAAATCCTCTCCCCACACAAATCCACCCACAAAGGGTGCAGTGTCTGCAATTAAAACAGCATTTATTTGCCGTGCCAGGAAAGTGACTGACATGAATGTAACAAAAGAAATCATTTAATTAAATGAGAAAGAAATTACTTTGCGGTTGTGATATCAGATCTGCATGCACAAAGAGAAAAGGTGCTTCACTTTAACTACTCAAAAACCGCTTTAGTTCTGATCCGATGTGGGCAAACACAAAACCCATCGACTTCCACCTTCAAGAGATTCCCCAGCTGCGATAAACACAACATCCAGCCGATGGCTCAAACCCTCGGAGTTTAACACTCTTGGGGGTGGAGTGAAATAGATGGTGAAGTGATATGTGAGTCAACATCCAAGAATTCCTCTTCAATACCGCTTCATCAAACTTCAGTCGCGTGTCATTGGAGTTGATCCAAGCGGACTGTGGACAAAGGCAGGCTACACCCAAACACAAAGAAACACTCAGCAAAATACACTCGCACTCACAGCTATGACTAATTTTAGAGTCAACAATGAACCGAAAAAGCAGGTTTTTAGTGTGACCGTCATGTTGTCCTACACAGTAACATTTTTCTGAGGGCAAAATCTGTTAAACAGAAGAGAGACTCATGTGGCGGATATACAATATAATAATCATTACACTCAACTGATAGTTTGACATGAGGTTTGCTGTTTATATCAAAAATGCACTGAACCTTCCAGACAGAAGAGAGTTAGAGCCACTGAAGAAAAACATTTTTAAATCGTCGTGCACAAGTCAAGATTGAGATTTTTTTTTTTTTGTCCATGGAAGAAGAAATTTCCTCATGCACTTTTAGAAACACAGTTACAAACTGGAAACGTCTCCCCTGGTCCATCCCTCATCATTTACCCGTGGATGCCAAAATAATCACAATAAATCACATAATTCTGACAATATAGGGTTGCTTTCTGCTTCTGTACATCTGATTTTACACCACATTTCCTTGATTAATAATTTATTTTATAAATAGCCTATGATCATCCTGGGATTGGTGCCCATGTCCTCTGTACTCTGTAACAAGAAGTCAGTGTGGAGTGGCAAAGAGCTGCAGGCTGCACTGTCTCTTCAAAGTTCTAATACTGATGAGAACTGTACTGTGTTTATGAGTTAAAGCCTGTTCTGAAGCATAGTTTCACCAAGTTCATTACCTGCTATGTATTTTGTAGAAGGATTAACGTGCACTTTTTTCTTAACCTCCATTTTTTTTCCTTCAGTGACCCTAATACTCTTCTGTACTTTCATGCAGGCATTGTTTCTGTCGAATCGTAACTCAGTAAATGCTTTTGATTACAGAACCAAAACAGGCAAATTATTGGATTTATTATAATGTGATCTTTAGTGTGGATTTGAGATTTGTATCCGGTAAGCTCACACAAATCTAAGTCTGATTGCTAAATTATGACTCATTCTAAGATAATTGCTACTTACAATGAACTAGCTTTAAGCTGAGGGGGTAATAAGGGTTCGGTGTTTTGTTCACAACTATTATTCTTGTTATCTATGTTTAGTATAACTATCAGAAACACTTTTTTGTTGAAAGAAAACTAAAATAGCAAGATAATTCTTACAATTTAAGGAAAGTTAAGAAATGCTGCGTGGTCTGCCTTGCTATGCTATGTTATACCTTTAACATGTTTAAGTAAACTTGGACCCTTGGGTCTATATATTTCTGGTGGTACTGCATCCCCTCTGTTGAATTACTGCATGTGAACTAAGTTTGAAGGATTTTCAAGATCTTTGACGGCATATGTTTATTTGAGATGCAAGATGGCATACGCTGTGATGTTGTTGAAATCAGGACAGACAGCCTTAAATTATCTCTTCAGCTGGATTAAGATGCAGCGATTTGGAGTTTACATATGCCTGCGTTATATAAATTGGAATTAGTGTGCAGGATTGACACCTGAAAGTGTGACGCATGAAGTGGGCAAAACTCTTCAGCAGTTCTTCAAGCACACAGCTTGCAGCGTGGAAGCAAGATTTTGTGACAACCACATTTGTCATTTTATTGTTCCTCCAAATCAAAACAATCACCAGAGTGACTGTTTGTCAGTAATAGGCAAATAGATAAATTGTGCTTTCCCTGATTTAAGAGTCAGTTGGCGATACCTCCAGCGGTGATGAGCATGTCTAATTCTCCTCTGGCGTCTCGCAAGTGACACATCTGCTTTTATCTGTGTTCTTAAATCTCACAACGCTGCTAATAATGCCACGTTTCTCTCACGGCAATCCCCCCTACTACTATCAGTGAATCCTGACCTTTAAATCCTTGAGTAGACTAAAATGAAAGATGGAGACAGTCAAAGGCATGGAGTTGGGTATTAGAGCCTGATACACAATGTTTGGCATTCACCGCTCAGCCCACTGAAACATGTCTGACAGGCTTCCTGGCAGCTGGCTAATGGCGTCATCAGTGTCAATGTAAATGATCAGGCCATCTTGGGCAAAACCAGCTCTCTCTGCTCTGTACAGAATGACAACATCCCTCACTGAGGACCCCAGAGGACACGCATAAGCCCTGATTACATTTCCACCACAGATACTGTACGGACCAAGAGGGAGACAAACACAATCATCCTCACGACTCTCTGCTCTCTGACCAGACGGTTTGTTTTCATGACCCTGCTCAGGAGATGCTTTAAATCTCAATAACAGTAGGGGTAAACCTTTTTTTTTTTCTGCCAGAACCACAACACGTGCCGCCAAAACGATACAGGCATTCACACATAGATGAAAGCACACACACATACACACAATATCTACCCACACACCTACATGCCAACAGCTGTGTGTTCTGGCAGGGCAGTGGAACCAGTGGCAATGATTGAATCATGCCTATTTAAGCTGGAAATCTGAGATATGGCTCTATCTGCTGGTCTGCACAGCCACCCTGGGCTCACAACCCCCATTCTAATAAACCATGCAGCCCCACACACAGTCTCACTGTGCAACACCCCCTACCTCTCTACCATCACGCACTATCCTCACTTGCTTGCTTTCTGCCTCCACCTCATTCAACTGATCCAAACGGCTGTTGCCTCTCCCCACTTCGGCCATCTTGCCGATACATTTATAAAGAGACATAGAATTTTAAGGCAGAAGAAACGCCCCTGATCTCATATTGTGAAGAAACTTCACCCTGCCTCTGATCAAGCCCGTGATGTTTGCTGCTTAACCAGTCGACCTCCTCTATTCACGTCAACAAAACTGAACACATATTACCAGCCCCCACTGGGATGAACCGCGTGCTTTCATTGTGTTTAAATAAACCCAGCAGAGGGAGTAGATGAGATGAACAGGCACACAGAGATGCTGAATCTGTTTTAACCATAAACAGGCAGATGACATTCCTCTATTCCTGCATGTTATCCTGCTTTGTGGATCAGTAGACAAGGTCGTACTCTTGCTCTCAGAGCTGTCTTTTTCCACTCACTGTTGCACTTGCTGTCATCTTCACCTGCTCTATGCTCCTTTCACCTCAGTTGTTTGCCTGTATAGTGTACAAGAAGCATTAAGGTTACATGTAAAAGAGATGGATAAAAAAGCCCAAGTGTGTCACTGTCAGTCAGGCGTTGAAGATCCAAGGGCAAGTTGGTACTGTTGTGACCTGCTCCTCTGAAAACAAAACAGAAAAAGATCAAATGATTTATCAGTCTGTGGAGATGGAAACAGCTCTGACATAGAAGGTCTTGTGAGACTGTCTCCAGGGTCACTCCGTAGAAAAGCAGGAAAATAACTGGGGAGAGGTGACATTCAGGCATACATACATACATTTATGGAAATGCACCTGTAGGTTGCAAACTTCAGGAAGAAAAAACAAACTTCAGAGAAGAAAACGTTTAACCTTCTTAAGACTAGACTGTGTGGATCTTTTATTCATTATGTATTATGTCTGTAGAATACCATTTTTGACAAAAGTGCAATAAGAAAGTGCTTCTCACTTGTTATAAGTTCAACTTTTAGTATCCGTCAGTTAGTCAATATTACTGTGTGATTTTGATGGTTCTGAAAAACTACTTGGGAATATTGTCTGTGATTGAACAGTCATGCTGTGAATGGGCCAATGTAATGACTGTAAAGGTGTAATGCTCAAATTATCTGCTTTTAAATTCACGTGTGCCAACAATTTATGAAGAAAATGACACAAGATGAGAGAGTGTGGCAGGCAATCATACCTCCATACAGTGGGTAAACTAGAAGAGTCAGGCAGCCATGTACATACTAGTGTAAATTAGTGGGACCCTGCCATACAGCAGGCACCACAGATGTGGGGAAATACAGATGCAAAGTGATAAGGAAAAGAAAAGAACCATAAAACTCACAAATACCAGCAATGTGCGTCATTTGTTTCCATGTTTGAATTGATGTTTCTACGGCAGTACATGTATGGAAAAGACAGGGAAACATAGGATGTAAATGTTCTTAGAAATACATACCCTGAAGATGTCTTCCTGGGGCTGTAATGACTTGTCATGAGTGGCGTCTTGTGTAATCGAAGGCTTTTATTGACATGCTGTCTTTTATAATCAAAGAGGTTTGTGGTGGTGGAAAAATTGGAAGTTATTGTAAATCAGGAAAACAAACATAGAAGACGGAGAGGAAATGGCAACCTTATTGCTTCGTCCACCCACACAAAACAAATTCTCCTGTGACAAGATGCAAAAATCACAAGAATAACAGGAGGATTTGATTGGCAGGCGCAATAAATCATTCAAGGGGATTCATCAGTGAGTGTGTGTGTGTGTGTGTGTGTGTGTGCTTGCGTGCGCGTGCGTGTGCGCCTGCGCCTGCGTGCGTGCGTGTGTGCGAGAGAGACAGCTGTTCATCTGAGAATAAAAAAGGACTGCAGAGAAACTGTTGTCTTCTTGGCAGCATAAAGCTCCAATAAAAATCTACTACTGCAAGACTGACAGAACAACTCAAATCAAGACTGAAGCAACAACTGTGTGTGTATGTGTGTGTGTGGGGGGGGTATGACAAGCTGTCAGTGTCGTGTGTACAATTGAAAAGAACAGCGAGTCTGCTGAGATTGGTTGGAGTGAATTTTGAGTGTGTGTGCGTGCGTGCGTGCGTGCGTGGGTACGTACGTACATGTGGTACGCTTCTTACACGTTTCGCTATTATCACTTTCATTCCCCTCTCCTTCTTTCAGACATCGCATTGATCCGGCGCTGCTCCTCCACCCCGAGTTCATTTAGTTGTAAAGCAGACAACTGGATACAAAGTGAAAGGCCAAACTGCCTCTTGTCTCAGGCTTCAAGAAAACCTCCACTCGTTACCTTGATTTCGAAAAAGAAAATCTCTCAAACTTCTTTTTTCTCAATACAAAAAGTGAACACTCTTCATAACTTTTGGGTGCTGACGATCACACACACCCCACACTAAACACGAGTATGGAAAGTAAAGTCACATGGCCACGCCCCGCTGGGCAGCTCATACAGAGGTGTTTAATTTGGGCTCTTTGTGATTCATCATAAAAAAGTTCTTTCTTTGATGGAGTTGAAGCGAGAGAGAGAAAGGGCAAAGAAACAAGCGGGAAAATACACACGGGCATAGAAATACTACTTAGTTCTATGTGTCACATGTGATCTTTAAAACCTTGTTTACATGACAAGCTTGTCATGTGAAAATCTTTGATGGGTGCTTGGTGGTCTTGAAAATGGCTCCTTTTGTTCAAATTTTTAAAAACACTGTCTCCATCTTCATGTAAACAAAGGGATACGCAACTGCATGTGCACCACCACTGTAGTAAACAGTTCTTCCGCACGTGTGCAAGTTGATTGACAATAACAACAATGGCGGCCCTCCAGAGTGGCCTGACTCCCCATTAACTTTCTTGTCTTATAGTTGAGAGTCACCCGGAATAGCAATCGAAGTTCTTCATACTGTTTTCTGCTAACGTGTGTGTGCTTTCATTACAAAAACAACCAATATCACCACCTCATGGTCCGGCATCTTAACTACTTTTTTCCTGTATTTTTTCCATGTAAATGGATTTTGTCTTCAAAACGTTGATTTCTAAACACCAAACATACCTGACATGAAAATGTTTTTGCTTGAAATGTTGTGCACAGTGTTGTAGTGGTTATCACTCTTGCCTTATAGAAGGAAAGTGCAAGAGTTTGCATGTTATCCATGTGAAAGCAAGAGTTTCTTCCAAGGACTCTGATTTCCTCTAAACCTTGCACTGCGTTAAGCTCTTAGCGCTTCTAACTTGCACTCCAAAAATCTGCAGTTATCGTCACTCCAATCTCAGTAATAATGAGAGGGGGAAAAAGCTCAAAGTTGTTGCTCAGTGTTTTATCAACAGAAGATAAGCACCTCTTTCAACTCTTAAGCTCAGTTAATTTCTTCAATTAGACACCATTTTCCAACCTCAGCTGTTTAGGTGTGGTCGATACATTTCCAGCTGTTGCAGACAGCTGCTTTCTGGAAGGGAAGAATATAGCAAGATAAAGTGCAAATAGAAAAGACTAAATAGACTACTTTAATGTTTGCAGGTTAACATATATGTAGTATTTGATGTTGCAATGCTGCGATAATGAGCTTTGTTATTATTGCTATTTTGCGAAACACTGAAAGTACTTCTCAAGCAACTCATTGAAGGGTAGGATTTTAAGCTTTTCAGAGACATATTTGAAGAACAGAGACATATATATATTTATAGGCTATATATGTATGTATTGTTCTTGAGGTTTTTAATGTAAAGGGCATCGAAAGGAGCTATTTTCTACCGACAACTGCAACTACCTATAATGGCAAAACAGTTTGTGGTATTAAACTGTGTTTTCTTTAAGACTTTTGATACAAATTGTTTTACTGCAGCCAGTATGTTTTAAAGTGATGATATGGAGTGATGATTTTCAACTGGTTGCATCTAAGAGTGTGTCACGAGTCCATTTCCATTGGGAAAAGAACAAACAATAAATTATATCCATATCACAAAAATAGGTAGAAGATTGAATCCATATTTGTTTTGGGGACACACAAGGTTAAAAACTTCAGTGTGTTTTGTGCAATCAGTTTGTACATGAAAGGATGAGACCATTGGCACTGAATATCACATTTTATTTGTTATTTGTGGATGAAAACACAATTGAATCTGTTGGAGAGAAAGGCTGAATTTGCTAAAGTGAAGAGATAAAAGCCAAACTTTCCCTGTCGACTTTCGCATTTGGAGGCCATGATCAGTAAATATCTTTTTTGTGTTGGTACGCCAATTATGAACTACAGATTTAGAGTTCAAATAAAAGAGCTTATGGAGACACTCACGGACAATGATTAAATTCTATGATAATTTGAGTAATAATGGGTGAACAAGAAGGATATTCCCATGCAATATTATTGTTATTTCAGTATTACATGACCTAAATACAATACATGTGTTCGACATAGAAAAAAAAAAAAAAAAAATTGAAAATGTTGCTTATAAAGTCCAAAAATAAATTTAAATGTCTTCTTGACTATAACCAGTGTTCTGTATGTAGCTACTGAGTGCAGGGTAACTGCAGGCCGATAAGGTGAAAGAAGCATTCACAAGATATCAGTTAAAATCCTTATTACTCTTTATTCCTTCAATCAGCATATGATGAATAACAACAATATCATCTGATGCCTGCTTGACATTCTAAGCGGGGATTACAGACATATTATAAATATGGTAATTGGTTATATTTGTGTGTGTGTGTTGCTTTAGTAATATCAATATTGTGAGATTGCATGTTTAAACAGACACACTGTGATGATGTGTTTCCTTTATGACAACAACAAATGTTCTGTGGGATATTTCGAGCATTTTTAATGTTCTCCCAAAGCTCGAGAGAAGTGCTACATTGCAAAAGTCATGATAATGTAAACATATGTCAGAAACACATTTTTACATTTCAGTACAGAAAAACCAAAGAAAGATGAGTAGAAGGATCTGTTTTGATAAAACTGGATGTAATAAATCCTGGCACTTGATCTCTTTCACCGAGCAGATTCCTTGTGAGCAAACAAAGAAGACAGCCTGGTAAAACGGGAAAGGGAATAAAGACCACTCTGCCCTTCTCATTTAAAATTGATCAAATCTGATTTCTTCCACTGCTCAGTATCACGTTTAATATGCCTCTCTGTCTCTCACCTTCAGCATTCCTTTACTTTCAACTCCTCCTCCTCCTAAAATCATGTCACAGAGAGGTCCAGCAAAGGTTAGAAAATGGCAAAGAGAAGCTGGAAAACATAAGAGGATAATTAGGGTGCCCAGATGGCACTCCCTGACTAATAGTCCAAATTATCAGTAATGGGGAAGGCTTGGGATCAGAGTGAAATCCAACCATGACAGCGAGGCTATTGCTGGGAAGGAGAGTAACAGCTTCTGATTGGAGGGGTTTAATGAACCTGCAGTCTGCCATCTTTAACCAATCATGTGTCAGAGGTCACATGGAAAACATGCCACAAGATCCAAGAAGGCACCTGAGAAGTGGCTGCTACATGAGTCTCTCCACTCGCTCCCACTATCACATTTTACACTTATTTAGTAAAATAGAAAAAACAGCCAAACATATATTTATTTATTGAGATGCACAAATTGACACTGAAACCTATATGTAATTTATAGTCACCAGTTAGCATCAAATGCATGTTGATGGACTGTGAGGAGCACCAAGAGAAAATCCACACCCACACAGGTAGAACATGCAATCTCTTCATTGAAAGAACCACAACCAGACTCGAAATGGTGAGAGTTCCAACCATTACACCGTCTTGCCTTGATTCAGTATATAGTATTTGTGTGTGGGGGGGGGGGGGTCAAAGCAGTTAAAGGGCAGAGTCCATGCTCGCTTGTTTGTGTAGAAGCTGCACTGACTCAGTCCTGCAAAGATGCAGACTCTTAATTCAAACCAGGTGATACTGTCAGTGTGAGGCGAGAACACAAACCACTACACCATGCTAATGTTTGTGCTCGTATAATCTGTGAATGATTTCCAAGTGGCATTATGACGCGGTACGACCATTTGTATCGGACTAAATGAACGTCGCTCTCACAACTGTTTCAAATGATGCATTTTTTAATAATAATGGTGATTTTGTGTCATGTCATGAAAACAGTTATACAGTCAGTTTCAGCTTGAAAAGTTGTGGAAGGAACTTTGTTTTGTATCTAATCATTGAAGATTTCAGGAAAATACTGAGACTCCACTCTGGTTTTATTGGCCTTACTTGCCTGTGATTGCTGCAGCCAACCCAGAGCATGGAATAAGGATTGAACCTCTCATCACCACAGTGGATAATCTCACTGTATTTTGTGTTTTGCCTTCAAGAGCCATGGCGTATTTTGGTGGTTACATTTATTTATCTTTATTTCATGGTGGAAACATTTTCATCCAATTTGGGAAAATGAACTATTTAATATTTAATCCCATTTCAAAAGATAAATGTGGAAGTGTTTGGAGAGTACTTGGATTGAGGGGAGTCAGGGATTTTTAATTTTCTTTACAAAGTAAGTAATAACCTTTTTTGTCTTTCCCACAATATAGTTTTCAAAGTTGCATTGCATCATTTCTTCTGGCTCTGCCCTCACTCTGTTGCACCTGGCAGGTCAGTGGGAATTGATTCTGACAGTATAATCAGCACATTTTCTGAAATGGCGATATCCATGGTCAGACTCGCAGCATTCAAAGGATTTCACTGCGTGGGCCTGCTCCATCTGGCGAAGGGCCAGCGCTCAGACACCACAGACAGATCCCACACATATACAGGTCAACACAGAGATTTGGCTCTACTCGCCTCTGGCTTCTCTGCGGAAACATATCTCACTGGGACAAGATGAACCACCGACCGAGGGCATGTTTACACAGAAAATATGTACATATGCACAGTTCATTCAAACATAAATCATAAATCAATGTTGAATAGAAGCATGCAACAGTTCTTTCGACTTTGTTGAAATCATTGTTGGAGTGGAAAGACCTGTACCTGAGCAGTGGAATTTTCAAGCAGCTCCACAGCACACTGAATCTGGCCAACAGCGACATGCACATATGTAAAACCCTCCTAATCTTCTTAAGTACCAGACTGTTACACACACTCATGAATGAATTACTTTAAACACACCATAACAGCATGTATTTTTCAGAATGGAGATGAAACAGAAGAGTACACACAGCTTTAAGCAAGCGACTTGCATTGCATGAGGCAGTTTCCTTTCAAGCCAAACAAGGGAAAGTTTTGTTGTTTTGCAATGCAATATGTTGAATTCTCCTAAGACTGTGCCGTTGAATATGTGCTCTAATTAGCCAACTCTCTCATCTCCTCTGTAATTTTGTTGTTTGTGTCAAATACAGGCCTCTGTGACTCAGGGGACAGAAGGGATTTGGCTTTTTGCAAGAGAGTTGTATCAAAGCAGAACAGTGGTGCTGATGCTGGAGAATTTTGCTGCGACTGCCAGAATAAGTCAGTTTGTGTCACGTCCCGTTAAAAGTTGGATTAGCCGTTTCTTTCATGTGACTGCCACACAATTACTGTCTTTTTGCCTCATGCAGATGTCATGTAAAAACACAAAAATCAGCTAATTTTGATGCTCAGTCGGTAGATTCTTAAAATCAGTTTGTAAAAATGTCTTATATCTGCATTCATGTAGTTGTAGTCCTCCATGTGGCTCAATCTGTGATACTGATTGTCTCTCCATCTCCCAGTTGTCATCAGGCAAGCCACTAAACTCCCTATTGCTCCCAATGAAGGTCAAGCCATTAAGTCCTGAGTATGTGCATGAACTGGTGAATATCAATTATTTTAAGAGGTAGTTGTAACTGGTGAATTTACCAAAGATGAACTCTTGTCAAGCTGTAGAAACATCTCAAGGATGATCAGTGGAAACATGATGCTCAATTTGTGGCATGAGTGCAGTTGATTTTTTTTTTTTGTTTGTTTTTTTGTTTTTTACATCGTCATTATGGAATATTGTTTGAGGGTAAAATTAAGTAATCCCTTTTGGAATTTGCGGTAACATAAAATGTGGAAAAACTGGATTCTTTCTGAACGCACTGATGATGCACGTCGGTTAACAAACGTATTTCTTTGCAGTTTCTGAAATACACTTAGCTGAAGCAGACTTGAAAGATGATGGAATGCAGCCATATTTCTTCTCTTTTTTTTCCACATATTCTAAACGCAGTTAAAGTCAATGCCGATACAATCGCTGTGGAAGCCATTTCTATGGGGACGCTGCAGGCAACTGAGACAGATTGTCCCACCTGTTGGGCAATTAGGTGTGAGTTAAATAATTTGTCTCAGTTGCTGTCGGTGTCCCCATAGAAGAGGCTCCAACGTGCTGACACACTTGGGACAACAGAAAAAGTCATTTCAAATTGGATTTAAAAAAAAAAAAAAGACTCTAAGAAGACATGACATGTATTTAAAATGAACATACAGACTGTAAATAAATACTTTAATGCTTAAAGAGATTAAATTGGTTTTGAGGTGGTAATATTTTCTATAACTACAAGTCACAAGAATGTAGCTCCAACGACAAGTCATTCCACAATCACCTGTAGAAGAGACACTTGTGATTTGATCTGGTTATCATTTTTCTTTTGATTTGAAAACATCGAATAAATGCCATTATGCATTACAAGACTTGAAATTATACCTTAACTAAAGAAAATCAACAACTGTTTGCACAAATTATCTGAAATTATAGTAGTTATTTGGTGCTTCTTTTTACTGGGTCAGCATTGCAAGTCTGGACTTGGCAATTTTTCCCACAATGCCTGTCCTCAAACAAGCAAAATCTTGCCCCTTGATGGGGACTAGCATTAGTTCTAATAATAGTTCAGAAGAAAATATACTTTAAAAATCAGATTTATAAACAATTTCTTTTGTTGTAGTATTAATATTTCAGGCAATTTTAGGTTTTTTTTTCTTCATAGCTATTTTTTTTTTTCTCTTCATCGGCATTCAAACTTTTCATAAAAGTTTTTTTGTTTTGGCATGCTACCTTCTCCGACACTTTCCATGTTTAGGTAAAGAACATACACATCAATACTTTTTTTTTAGCAAATATAAAAGTTGTGAACTTGCGAAGTAATATCTTACCGCCATTCATTCGGGTTAATACTTCTCGTACTTCTCAAGCTTGGCCTCCCAGCAGCCTGCTACAACACCTACTGTATTCACACTGTAACTCTCCTATCTATATTTATCAATTTCTCATTTTTATCTGACAAAATGCAAATGTGTGTTGCCAGCAGGACATCTTTCCCTTATGAGTGATGCAAAATTACTCTTCCCATATGTCTCTTTATCAAGATGTCACTGCTACAAGGGGAATAAACAGCCTTCAAGTCTCTGCGTCTCAGGCAATTAAAGTTAGTGTTCTGCAGGGAACAGCTGGTCCTCAGTACTTCACTGCTGTAGCATCTCACCGACGTTGCCCTCTTTGCGTGTGTGTGTCTCTGCATTGTTTGATTGAAAAGACAGCAAATTCAAAGGGGCAGCTATTTCAGCTGTACACTACATAATGAAAAGACTGCGTGTATTTGCCTGAACTTAATATAATTAAAGTAACTTTTGGGCCATTTATAGGTCACATTTAAACCATTAAAGCCTAGCCATGTTCAAGAAGAAGGACGAAGAAACTTCTGTCTCTAGTGGGTGTGTGCAACTAAATTACATAATTTTTCTGGCATCTTGGTCAAGGGCAAAGTTTGTTCTGAACTCTTGTGTGATTGGTCACTTTCTTCTTGTCTACTTCTGCACTTCACCGGCTCACAAACTAAAATGGATGCCACCTCAGTCACCTTTTTCTTCCTCTTAAACATGTTGCATTTAGCACAGCTCAGAGCGGCGTGTTTCAAGAGTTTAAACAAATGTGTCTCTGGGTCTGTCTGCTCCTGCGGGTAAAATCGGACCAACATGTATGTAGACTGGACTTGCACTCTTGGCTTCTTTCCGTAGCCAAGTTTGCATTTTCTCCCTGCGCATGTGTGCGTTTTCTCCTGCCATGATAGACTGGTGATCTAAGGTGTCCCTGCCTTCTCCTATAGTCAGCTGTGATATAGATGAAGTGGTATAGCAAATAGATTATTCTAAATTAAATGTGTTATTCAAAAGTACTGTTACCCTGTTTGAGTTGACAAGAAGTTTTGTTCGGATCAGTGCACCACAGGTTTTGATTGAAGAGAAGGCGCTGAGAGTTAAGAGAGGAAGTATAGTAGGAGGCTTTAGGGGGGGGTTGGGAGGATACTTAAGTGTGGCATAAACTGCGTCTCTTAAATTATCAAAGGTATCAATAATCCCATAAAGAGAAAAACAAATAAATCAGGACAATTGAAAACATTCAAGTGTTCAAAAGGTTTACTCCAGGAAACACACAGGACAGACATTTAACATAAAACATATAGAAAATAGATTAATTGCTGGAGAGAATACCATACAGAGATGCAACATCATACACCTTTTTTCACACATTGGATATTTGTGATTTCTTTCTATTGTTTGTCAAATTATTTAATGCCACGCTCCCTCACAGACAGCTGAGATTGATATTCAGCATTTATCTGAAGGGTGCAGGCTTCCTTATGGGATCTTTCATACACAACTGTACATGAGAACACACACACATGGAGCATATTGGCTTTTTGCCAAGCAGGCTAATTGTGTGGCATCTGACAAGGATTCAAAGCACCGAGTTTTAATCATGTTTAAATGATGTGTCCTCCATCAGGTCGGGGTATAGCTCGTATTCTTCACAGATTCATTCATGATGCTGAATTAGTGGACCTAGAGGCTTGGTTAATTGGGTGATGGACTATTTAAGATAAGTTATTTGAATTTGAGGTTCATTCCCACTGACATGGAGGTCAGCGGCGGGTTTACTCTTTCCTCAACCAAACAATTAATTATGCACCTTACAATAAACTGGAATACCTTTGTGCTTTTTGATTGCAATGGTGCCAGTCAAAAAGTTAAAAATGAGAAAGTAACTGTGTAACAGCAGGATGAACAAAGGCATGAGAGCTCCACTGGATGGAAACATAAAATAATCTGAAGGACATATGCATCATTAGTGTTTATTGTTAGGATTGTCTCATTCAGTTTTGTGAAGCCGCTCAGTGCCACCAGCCAGCCTTTTCTTTGTTTTGCTTTTAATAACTTTTCTACAGATTCGACAGCAAAGACAAAAAAAAAAAAAAAAAAACATCTTGAAAACAGCGAAACATAACTCTGAATTTATAGCTGTGATTGTGAATTCTTGTCCATTCATGACTCTGAGCTGAATCTAAACATGTGAAATAATGACGGAGCAGCTTGACACTGGAGACAACAGTTAGCTCGTGTGGCGTCAGCAAAGACAGGCAGCAGCTCAAGACTGTTTTTGCATTCGTAATGAGACATCTCTCTGGTGTCCAGCTAATCTCAAACACACACTGTCTGCATCTTAACAGATAATGTCAGATAAATAATTGATCCTCCTGAATCTGACAAATGACATGGTTCATTGATTGATCTGCTTAGTATATTGTAAAAGTTGTTTTAGGTCCAGAGTGAAAAATCGAGTGAACCGAGCAAATTAGCGACATTCTTGCTACAGAGGGAAAGAGAGAACGAGGACAGACGGCCTTTTATCGGACTCAGATTGTCTAGACGGCACACATGAAAACCAGGTAAATGTCAGGTGTTTGTTGAGGTCGTCAGAAGCTACATTTCACTCCCTTTTTACTCTTCTCTTCTCTTCTCCTCCTCCCTCTCCTTTCATCGCCTTCCCTCTCCGTGATGCATGCTTCTCCTAGATAATGTCAGTGCCTCCGGGGTGAGTAGCACACTGTGATCCTTCCCCCTTTTGTTTCTGCCTCCTCCCCTTTCTCTTCTTCCTTCCTCATCTTCGTCCTCCCCTCGACACTTTGTTAGTCTGATCTGCTCCCTCTTCCTATTTG
>OMNM01036412.1:20754-38492 GCA_900302745.1 Parablennius parvicornis | reverse complement strand
CTCCAGGCCAGCCCGCAGATGGAGGGACCCCGGAGCAGGCGCACGGTCGGCTTCAGATATGAGCTGCTGGGAAACAGGAGCACTGCGTCTAACTTGGCCCACACTGGGCTGCAGGGTGAGTAGACCACCAACATCAGGCTGGTCCAAGCACTGCGCCAAAACACTTCATCCAAATAAACCCAGGGCGTAATCAGTTGTTTGCGGTGTAATTTAAACAGTAATCTACTCAGAACAAAAGTTGAGTTAATATAGAACTTATACTGATGGCATGGAAACAGAGTAATATTATGGAAATGGCACATCAAAGATTTACTGGGCAGAAAAAAAAAACTATTACAAACGTTTGCCCTCATTTTAAACTCTTTGAAAACAACATCTGAATTATAACACTGCATGCATTTCAAATGAAAGAAAAATTTACATTAGTTGGCTTTAGTAAGTTTTAATGATCATTGCATGCTTTTCTCTAAATGTAAGAACACATCAAATGAATAGACAACAGGACAAGTTGGAAAAAAAAGTCAAAGCTCCTAATAATTATACTTGAGTATAGCAGTTCTAAAGATTGATATGTTAATTCCCCTCAGCTCATTTTGATTTCCAGGTCGCTATAAAATCATTGTATAGTACCACGTCCTCTCTATTTCACCATCACCACTATTGTATTATACAACAAATTCATAAGTTTTGAAATGTAATTATCATTTAATAAACATAATAATGATGAAAAGAAGCTTCATTATAATAAGAGCTTCAAGTTTTCAGGCAGTTTTAAAACTTGGTCTTGCATTATTGGCAGACATTTGCAAGCACTTTAAACGTGCTGAGTCATAGATGTGAGAGAAGAGACTCTTAGGGAGCAAAAAAAAAAAAAAAAAAAACCTCAGTGGTTATTTAATTACAGGCTCCTGCCCTGTTGGCTGGTTCATGCAGCTGCTGGTCAGTCTTGTGTTTTGTCTGGTTGTCTGGTTTCCATCAGGGGACAAAGCTTAGAGGACGGAGCAGACCACAGGGTGGCTGGAGGGCACTGGGCCAAGGGGCCTGAATTGAGACGGCAAATACTTCTGCAAATTCCACAAATGCCTCGTCATTGTGCACGTCTGTTTATTAGCATTTATCCATGTGTGCGGGCCGCTCCCAGCACAGTGATGTCACTCTGTGTCCATAATAGACAAGCTGCTGGTTTATCTTTTTTTTTGTCTTGCCAGTCTGGCGGGGTGTTTGACTCCTGCGGTCGCCTGTGTTGGCACGGGGTCATTCAATTAGGTAGATACAATAGGAGTCAAACACGAGGTCAAGACGAGCGGTGCTTTTTCATCTGCAGGAGATGCAGTGGTCAGAACCCAAATAGAGAAGCAGCATTCCTTTATCTAATCCATGGTTCCTCCAGTCTGTGATGTGAAGAGAAGGGGATGAAGTCAGTGTGTGGCTCAGACTTTAGGTGAGGAGGGGGTGGTGGTTGGGAGGAGATGTGTCAATCACTGATAGACATTTGCACAGTTCACAGAGATTGGAGGTTAATGATTAATAATAAAAAATTGAGCGAATGCCATAAATGATTCGGAAAAGCTAAAACAGGATGGTTTGACATGTGTTTTTATATATTACATTCACCGAGGTGTAATTCAGTGCAGATTTTCTTTTCCACCCGCAGCTTCATGCCGGCCCTGCAATGACACAGAACTTCTTATGGCCATCTGCAACAGTGACTTTGGTGGGTACATATAATCATAGTCTACAGCTGTTAATGTTTTGTCTGACATTTTGTCAAAGTTTTCACCGCCACTGCAGCGCTGCTTCATCTCACGCTTTCTACATAGAGTACGGTTTTGTACGTTGTAATGCCACCAAGTGACATTTGAGAATCTATGTTATGCACTCAATAAATCTCAGAGTAAAATATGAATATACTGGTTGTGGTTTGGTATAAAAAAAAAAAAAAAGCAGCAGATGAGTGCAGACAACCTCTAACAGATGTTAAGAACTGACAAGCAAAACTACTTTGAATGGCTGTAATTGGTTGGCAGCAGCAGTACTTGAGCAATTCATTTGGATTTCCCTAAAGGTGATCTCTCCTTTTTCTTTTTTTTTCTTTCAGTGGTTCGTGGTCACATTAAAAATGTCTCCCACAACCTCCAACATAAAACATCACTGGTGGAGGTCTCTGGCGGGAGAGTCTACTGGCAGCGCAGTCGGGTCTTCAGGCAGCAGCTGGCCGGATCAACGTCGACTTGGCACGGACACATCCACACACTCCTGCAGTGCCACGTGAAGCCTGGGGACGGAGAGTTCCTCTTCACGGGATCCGAACACTTCGGGGAAGCTTGGTTAGGGTGTGCCCCGCGCTACAGAGACTTCCTGTCTGTCTACCGCACCGCCAGGACGGCTCACAGGAACTCATGTGACTTCCCCATAGATTAAAGAGGCGCTCTGATTAAGCAGCAGTCGGTCCACGGGCCTCATCGCCGTGCTGGCACCGTGGGATCCCTGTAACACTGTCATGTGCCAGCGAGGTGGCATCCAGCATCACCAGCAGGGGCACCGTTATTGGAGTAGTGGTGAAAGACACGTTCGGAGGGGCAGGACGGGGGCAAACAGCAGGGCCTCCTGCACTGAGGCTCGGAGAGGGCCGCGCCTTTGTCTCTCTTCCATCGCTGCCCAGGGTCGGAGGAGAATCAGGAGGGGTTGAGTCGCTGCTCTCTCTTTGTGCCTCTCCCTGCATCAAACTGTTGTTCACTTTGCTGGCTCTGTGTGACAACTGAACTATGAGCCACGGAGGGAGGGAAGGCCGTCTATTATTGCCAGTTTGCATGTTGATAAGCTTGTAAAAGTTAGTCTGTAAATTCAAATGATCAGTTTGATTATTTATATGGTGTCAAACTTTACATAAAACACTTTATACCATGTATTCACTGTCATGTGATTATAATGAAAAATAAAAATAAGTCTTATACGAATTAAAACATTTGTTTTCCGTATAGAAAAATAGTGCAATAGGTCATTTATATCTTTAATTTTTAAATTTCTTTGGCTATGCTTGTCAGAGACTATGTATGAAGTAAAAAAAACTGAACCTTTTGTCACTTTTGAGCACTTTCAGCAGCTAAACTATACATTATAAACTGTTGATCTCTTTCAAAAAAGCATGATAAAGTTCTCTGTTCATCTGTTTCATTGTTTGTTTGGTTTGTCTTCATCTGTTTCAATAAAATATGCAAACAGATAGAGGTGACCATAAATGGAAACCTTTGATTACATTTTAAATTTGATTATGTTTGATGAAGTCTCCTGATCTCTTTGATAATAAATACAAAATAAAGTCTTCCAGACATAAAAAGTCTGTTCTGAACTCTGGACTCATTTCAACAGGCCACTGAAGAGAAGTTACTAGTTATTTTCTCACTATAGCAGAATAGTCTTTTCTCTTCAGGGACAAAAGGATTTAGTGTTTAATCAATCAACATATGAATTCTGTTCCTTTTACTTCCTTGTTACATCTTTCTCCAAGTTATCAGATTCTTATGAGAATGGGATAACCCTTCTATTATACTGAATATAGAATCTTCTTAGATAGCTACGACTACCACACTGATTCAGGATTCTTGTGAGTTGTATGTCCCAAGAAGAGGAATGGACAGATGTGAGGCCCCAAAAGCCTGGGGCTCCTCCCTCTCAGCCCCTCCCAGGAGAAGGGAACAATTAATTGACTTTTAAAGCAACTGCTTTCTGAGCCTATTCCACACTTCTACTTGACTGAGCAGAGCTCACAAATTGGTGTGTTGAACTTTTTATGAGGACTAAATAGCTGCCAATGAAAGTGTAAATGACTGTGTGGTGAAAGGGGCCCGCACAAAGACCCTGCGGTGACAAGGCCCCTGGCAGACATAATGACCATTGTCACGGGTGCCGTCATCTAAAAAAAAGAAAGAAAAAAACACCATCAGGGCTCATGAATTCAAGAAGCCAGTGGGACGAACGAGTCTTGTCTTTTAATCTAACTTGTTCACGCTTTCTATTTTGGATTATTTTTTTCTTATTATTTCTCTCTTGTATTTCTGCTTCAGTGTCAGCAGAACATGATCACTTTCACTCTAATAGGCAACCTGTGCAAATAAAATAATAATCTCTGAATATTAGACAGTTTTGAATGTTGCAGGGGGGGAAAAAAATGCTGTTTTGATTGATGTTTACCCAAAAACCAAGCCTTCAACAAGTGGTTTTCATTCCGCAGAAGCCCAGTTTGAAGTCTCCTCCTTCAGTATTGTTCCGAGAGGCCCCCCCATGTCAGATTTTCCGAGCAAAATATAGTCTCTCTGCAGGCTTTTGAGATCACACAATTCTCATCTCTGGGAATTCCTGCAGGCTCTCATGGGGATCGAACCCAGGAGGGCTCGGCTCGGAGCTGCTGCCTGATGCACCGGCAGGAGTCCGCCCAGACTGGGGGGTAATTGGTTTATCCCACCGCCCGGTCCGCTTTCCCATGTGGGCCACTGCTGTGGAGAGGCCCAGGGGTACAATATAGAAACAGCGTGATACCCTCCAGTGCCGAGCAGGCATTCACTGCTGCCGCAATAGAGACCTAGAGCAGGACAGCAGCAGCACAATACTGGAGAAGCCATGTCTCTTGCCTCTGAAAGGGTTGCCGTTTGGTGTCCTTTTAAAAGTGGGCACCATTTGTGGTTGAAAATGTAAGGTAATTGAATTTTGACTAAAGCTTTTGTTAATGTTTTTAATAAATTATGCTGCTCTATTGAAAAGTTAGTGCGTTTGAGAGCTTTTTCAAAGGCCAGCACGTAGCTATCATCACCCCTGCACCTGGCAGAGCTTTAGATTTTCATATTGTCCTCATGGTCTTAAATCAAACTCAGCATCAAGGCAATACTGTGAAGCAGTTTCTGAATGTTATATTTGAAAAAAATTGATGGCTTTCTTCATTCAGTGATTGACTGTGTTACACATACATAAACATTGTGTCATAAAGTGAAAAAAGTAGTCTTGTATATTGCATTTCAATCAGACAGGTATTCAGTGATTTACATAGTTAAAGATCTCATTTTAGATCCTGTTCAACCTCCCTGTGTCCAAGGTGAAAACCAATATGCAACATATAAGTAGCTCATTATTTAATGACACTTCAATAAAAGGACTGTAAATACGAAGTAGTGCTGTAGTACAATGGTATTTGTGTTTATTTTTCCTGCCAAACCAGAATGACTGCATTTACTGTAATGTACAGAAGACTCTCTCTCAAGAAGTTCAATCCTCGACTGAAACAAATGGAAAATGCAATTTTCAAATTTATCAAATTCTCCTGTCTGCATATACAGTGTGTTATTCAATAAATCAACAAGGAACCAAAAAAATATGTCATTTTGCATCTCACTTGTACATGAACTATATGAACAGTTTTCACACATTAGGAAATTCGGAGTCATGACTTTACTGTCATTGTCAGAAAGGTTCAAACATCCTTTTTTTTATTGTGAAAGAACAATCCTAACCACTGCAGCACATCAGGCGTTGACTTAGTGTTGATTACGTAACTTTCTCTCTTCTGTTCAGTTGCCAACAACAAGACACTTGGATGATGTGAGGGACACACAGGTGTCTGTTACTCCTTTACTGTTAACTACAGGCTCATGTAACCAGGAACGAGTCTTTTAGACTATGAGAGATGGCGCTGGAGCCAGAAGGACGTGCATACTTGTGTGAGGAGCCCAGAACAGTATGTTATGTAAGGTGGGGATTCTGAGGGAAGGTGTTGTTGACACACAGAGATGAGGAGTCTCACAAGGTAACGCTGTTTTTCAAGACAGTTTTTGATGTACAATTGGAATTGACACTGTATGTCTTAACTGTTCTTTCTGTTTTTTTAATCAATCACTTTCTAGGTTACTCTACAAACCTCACTTTTACTCCGCCAGTAACCATGGAAACCAAGTTTGGAGAAAGAGCAACTGCGGATCCCTCCATCGCCAGCCTCCGGAGTGAAGCTGTGGCCAATGAGCTGCGAGAGTTGTCTCTGCAGCCCGCCCACAGCATGATGTCAATCAAAGAGAGGAAAAAAGGTTAGTATTCATCACACTCATAGCACAACATTAGGCTCATTTCGGCACGGTATAGTTTACCTTTGAAGACTTTGGATTAGCATGGTTGGGAAAAATCTTGAAAACAGGAAATATCCAGCTTGGAGCACATTAACACAGGAATATGAGGACGCAAGAAGTCACAGCAGAGAGGCCAGAGTGCAATAATTGAGCGAACGATCATCACTGACAGCACATCACAACAAATGTTGCACCGATTGCACACATCTGTCAGCTCAGAACACAAAACTGATGCAATGCACATATTTGAATCAATTTTGAAGACAAAATAATTAAGGTGTAACTTATATTGTGACAGGTAAGTGTATGTGTTCTTATTGGCTTTGATAAGTGTTAGTTCGGTCTCATCATCACCCCAAATAATCAATAGTTTCTGGTCTTTCTCTTTCTGACAGACAAGAAAGTAACTGCTTAGTTGTAAGCACAAACACGATCAATGGTTTGTGTGTGTTGCTGCATATTTTAAAAGAACAGCCATTTTCGTTGCTCAGTATGAACAGTATTAAACATGAAGTACCTGTTTTTTTCTGCTCTATTTTAAACTAGAACAGTTTAACTATGCAGATTTGTTGATTGTGAAAATTATGTTTACGGTGAAAAAAAAATTCTCAAACTATGTCCAAATAAATGAAATATGTGGTTGTAGTGGTAAGTACCCTCACCTCATAGTTACCTTACTGTACAGAGTTTTCATGTTCTCCCTGTGTGTGTGTTTTAGTGATATGTATGAATAATAATAAAAATACATTTTATTCAAAAGTGCCCTTCTCAGCACTCAAGGACTCAAGGTTTTCTATTTTTACTTCAGTTTCCTACCACAGTAAAAAATGAGTGTGATAGGTTCGTACTCCACCTTCAGTCAAAGTAAACTCGCATCCTGAGTTGGATAAAGAAGTACAGAAAATGAGTGAAAGATGTTTAGATGTTTACAGCAAAAACTGAAAATGCATCACCAAAACAAATATATGCAGCTGTTGAAATGTGCTACCCTTTGTTTTCAGGAGAGCTTGGATTTATAATGCTCTGTCTACATGTTTACTCAGATAATCTCAGCAGATTATTCTTTGAAGCTTCTGTTTAAGACTCAAGTATCAGTGAATCTTCAGCTGTAACCACGAAGCTCCGTTGCTTCGTGGTTAGGGGGGTTGGGGGGTAGCCGCTGGACTTGATTATACAAGTGAGCCTTTTATTTTTTCTAATAGCACATAGCACCACCATGTGGCAATGTCTATTATTACAACCATCATTTCTGCGAGATAAGAATGCCTTTGAATGCACAGTGTCTGGTTTAAATAAGGGAGATACCATCTGATGGGCTTAAATCGAGTTATGATCCACTCTAGATCTCATAAATCAGCCACGAATAACCTGTCTGTGTGTGGCAGTATGCATGTGCAACCTAAGCCTGGTGTGCACAGATAAAGAAGTTCTGGATATAGCGGCCAGCTGGTCCTGCTATTTAAACCTGTGGCAGAGAGGAGAGAAGTTAAGAGGAAACAGAGATGTAATATCAGAGGAACGGTTGGGTGGGGGAGAAAGTGGTGGCGGCGAGAGGGCACTGACGGAAGAAAAGGGGTAAACTGCTCAGGCAGGAGGAGAGCAGATATTATCGAAGTATAAATTCCCAGAGAAATTAAGATTGTATGAAAGCCATATACTGTAAATGACAAAAAATATATCTATATGCATACCAAGCTCAGACAAATGTATTATACTATTGATTTTAGAGGTTTGGTATGCAAATACTTAGCCTTTCTCACAGGCTCAGTACACAATGTACACAAGCAAAATGTGCTCACAAACACGCTGGTGTTAATATTAAAAATTGAACACAACCCAGCATGATTTTGAATGTCTGCAGCAGAAATCTCAACTGTGAATGTGTCTCCTCAAGATGTCAAAATAACATCCTCATATCTCCAATACTCTGCAAGAATGCTGAGATGGACCAAACTCAGTCTGTCTTCTGTTTTTCAAATAGACTCCACTTTGACTGACATGTGGATCAATAGGTAATAACTATGTTTTTTTTTTTTATTGTGGCCTGAATTATTCATTAGTGGCCTGAAGGGAGAGAAATACAGATAGAAATGGATATCAGTGAGTCAGTACCTAATTAAAATAATAATAATTGATGAAACACTTTTTTTTAGGGTGGAAGATAAACAGTAGGCATGAGGGACGAATGAAATGTAATACTACAAAAACGCCAGCAGAGGACAGTGACGCAGCTGTTGGCGTTCGATTGGCACTTTACAGCTTTAGCTTTAGAGTATAAGTGACGCTATAGTGGATATAACACAAAATACAGCGGGGAATTAGTAAATATTTACTTTTTTGCTTAGCTTATTTCTTTTTAGAGGAAAACATTTTTAATTCTTCAGCTTGCTGGATTTTATGACCCATTACTGTTAAAAATATTTTAGAGTGGTTCATTAGTTTAATAAGAAATCCAGATAGTCAAAAAAAAAAAAAAAAAAAAAAGAAGAAAAAGAAAAAAGAGTATCATTCCATTATAGAACTATCAGCAGCACTGTAGTCTGTGAGCTTTAATTGAGAAGAAGGTCGGTGGGGCTTTCTCTGAATTACAGAGTCTCGTTTTAATGAACAGGCACAGTGACGCACTGGTTTACAGCAGCTGCTCTTTGAAGTGCCTTTCTGACCCCACGTCTTGTAATTTCTCTTCAGTGACGCAACTGGGAATCCCTTAAATAGCCCCGTGGTCAACCCTCTGAGGGATGACAGTGAGAGATGAATCAACACATATCTGCACTGTGAAGCTATGGAGTTACACACGAGGATCGAGTAAAAACCTTAAACAAATTTTCCATGTTTGCACGTGCCTTGTGTGGGGTGTCAATCTATTTTGATTAGCACACGTTTTGGCCAAGTACATTTTGAAGATTTGTCGACTTTTCACACAAGTCAATAAATAAAGTAAATCCTACAGCAATAGAGCAACAATAGAGTAGTTGTCTGGCCTTTAGAAAAGGTAGGTATTCTTGGAGTGTACATCCATGATAACATTATGTATTCCTAACTTCAGCAGAGCAATCAACAAATGCACAAACTGAGTATTACCTATTTTACTAAAGATACTATGAAAACCAAAACAAACCCGTGACTTGTAAAGAACAGTATTGTTTCCTCACAGTATAGATTCTTTTGCCTTTGCCAAGTGTTATTCTAAGGTTCACCTCATTATGTGAATGTTACATTAACAATTATTGTATCGCTTCACCCTCACTGCTTCGGGTGTTGTTTTCAGCTCCAGCAGGCAGATGTTTTTAAACAAAAAGGCTCCAAAACCTTGTTTACCTGCTCTGCACAGAATTGTCAAGCAGACACAATTAGCTGGTAAAAATAGCAGAGCATCCAGCAGCTAAAGACACATTTATTTGCCCCAGCAGTTGTGAGTGTGTGTTTGTAAACCAATGAGGAATATATATTTGAATGCGGTGCTGTTTACTTGCACGGTCTGTTTTTCGACACTGGGAAAGAAATGCTCCACATTTGAGCTTCAAAGGTGCAATATTTATTAGTAAGTCAACATAACTCCAAATAATAAGCAAAGATTAGACAAAAAATATCAAAACGTTAACCCAAAGATAATTTGGTGACGTGTTGTTGGTATTACAACTAGTTAACAATATTTCCAATTTGCCCGTCAGTTTTGTGTTGTAATATAAGTTAAGCCACAAGATGGTGTATAGAGTCACTCGAAGAGGAAAAAAAAAAGACATACACATGAGCAAAAGCTGAAGCTCCTGGCTGTAATGCAGTCGTGTAGTTTATGTGATAAACAGGAATAGATCTCATATATAGTCACAACAAGCAATGTAAAATAAACATGACTCAACACCACCACCACCTAGTGTGCCATAATGGCATACATTACATTCGATATAGCTCTTCTTTAATGTTCCCTGCTCGTAACTTTGGCCAGTCTAAAAAGATCTCCCATTATATCTTGGATGAGTGAATGTGGACACCAAAGAAATTTGTTAGTAGGTTGTTTTGTGGGTAAAGATTTCTGTTTATACTTAGCTCCATTAAACTCGCTGTCATCCTCCAGGTGATGGAGATCTTAACAATGACCTTGACTTTCCCATAGTTTGGATGTCTTAAGAAATGTTACCCATGTGTGTTTGTTTATCAATACACAGATTAACATCAGCCTCCACTGAAACAGCAACACAGAGACTGAACTCTCTGTGTTGGAGAGAAACAAATTTGCAGTCCACTCTGAAGGATTTCATCCTAACATCTATGGATCTTAAGGACATACACATTATCAGCACTATGCCTGACTCAGATTAACACAAACAAATATGTGTAGATACATTTTCAGATATGATTTTTACTCCTGCTTTTGGATGAATTGTGCAGATTCAGTAACGACACACAGACACATGTGAACACAAACAATGGCACACGCACAGCTGTGCACAAACACGTGCAGCAAAGCAAGATTATCCCTTCAAGCATTGCAGTGGAGCCCTTATCTGAAGGAATAGTGGATCAGAGACCTGATTCGCTTTCCTCTCTACTGCCAGGCTGAGGCGTTTCTAGCCTGGGGACAGCACCTCTTGCATATTAAAACTTTCTCTAACAAGAACCTGCATACAGATGCATCATCTGTTGTATATCACACAGATTCCTGGCTGTTTTCTGGAGTAGAGGTACAGTTTTACTGAAATGAGTTACAACAGCATGTTTTTGGTGCCTGTTTTTTTTTTTTTTTTCCTGCTCTTTGATCATTGAAGCACTGCTGCTGAGGCATCAGGTTTTGTCGTGACCATAATGCGAACATGACAAGGACCACTGGTTCCTTATAATGCTGACTGACAGATTAGAAAAAGGGCTGCATTTTTTTTTGTCACCTTGAAACGGTCCTCTCTCTCACTGTTCGTGTCATGTCACATTATGTGATGTCACTATGGACAGAGTCTTAATAATGGAGATGAATGAAACTGTCACTGGAGGGGAACAGGTGTTTTAAACTGCCGAGCAGGTTCAGCATCTTGCTGAAGGAAAAAGATGCATGTAGCAAAAAACCTTGCACGCAGGAATATATGCTTTACAAGAAATCAATTACATTTGCAGGCATATGTTGAGCTTCCGAGTCACATGACAATCCCTGGCCTCACAACAAGATTAGTTTAAGCCTTGGCGTGGTGGGCTATTTGTTTTGAGTCTTCCTGGTATATTTGAGATTAATTGTTGATTCTAAAGTAGCCCATATGTGTGATTGTGGACGTGTGACTGTGTGTGTCCAGAGTGTACCCTGCATTCACTCCTAGTCAGCTTGAGATGGTTCGTACAAAAATGAGCAACTTCATCACCAGTGACATTTGGACCAGCAGAGACAGTCTGATATCGCCCACTGGTTTAACTACTCAGTGGATACAGTTGCACTGAGCCTTGCTGCATGCTACATGCTAAAGGATGCTATGGATGAAGCCTACTGGCATTTAATTACTACTTATATCGTTACTCGGTATCAGCAAATAGTTAAAAGTTAGTACTGTACCTTTAACTACTTGGACTTATACTCTATCTTAACTACACTAAAAAGTGGTATCGGTGAATCACTAATTTACAGCGTTGAATATTGTCCTTTCCGTCAAATCCTGCCAGTTTCTAATGAAGGCAGCAACAGGAGGAGATTCCAAATCTCTTCCTGTTGCATGAGACAAAACTGTTCTGACACTGAAAGGCTCTCAATCAACAATATTGTTAGTCCTAGCTGAAGGTGTGTTTGTCTGACTGTCTGATTTTTAAAACACATAATTCAGATCAAAGTGGAGATTTAAATTACACCTGGCTTCCCAAGAGGTTAGAAAACAGTGAGGAATGTATAAATATAATAATGTATATTGTAATGTATATATGATTACACAAATATATACATATAAGAAAATCAAGAGAGAGTGGAAATAAGAGAAAGGTAGGTAGATCCCGTCAACCAGCAGAGAGATAGCTAATCAAAAAAACTGCCAAGAAATAGAAAATGACAGCAGGTGTGCAGGGCGGAAGCAGATACTTTGTTGGTCGCGTGTGATTATTTCATCCCTGAGCGGTATGAGTGGACGAAGGTGGTCACGCAGGTGCGTTTTACTGAGCCCCAGATCAGAAGTGCTAAGTGTGAGGAATTTGCTCTGCAGAATGTGCATGTGTGCGTGTTCATGCGCGCCTGTTTGTGTCTGTCAGAGGCTGAACGACTGAGGACAGCAACAGCTGTGACAGACTGCTCAATCACAGACACACCAACACACACGTCCTCCTCAGTCCTGAAGCAAGAAGTAGTGCAGGAGAAGCTTCAGAAAAGCTGTTTTCGCTCCTCTTTTATTAGACTACAGACAATGTTTAGATGAGGACTATTTGCTTATGATCATCTTCCTGAAGTCCTGCAGATGACTTCCTTTTGCTTTTTGCTTTTTTGGTTTTACTGAGAAGGATTGCCCTTTATTTTGAATACAAAAACAATGTTTTTTTTCTACATGGAATGTTGGTGTCCTCTTTTATGGATGTACACTTTTATGACAACAGAACGATCCTGGACGACTCTGTAACAAGTCATCGGTTTCTTTTCTGTGCAGTTATTCTTTCCTGATTGACTCAGAGTAATTTTCTAGTTTGATTGGACTCGCGATGCTGGAGCACCGGCCATGTGTCCGCATTGACCCTGCCCACTTCAGGCCACAGCCAATTGGCGGCAACATGGACGAGCGAGCTATACGGTTTGAATTAGAGCGTCAGGCCTGTCAGAGTCTCAGACAAGGTGGGCTGCCTGTTGTGTGTCATGCTTCCAGCGCACATGTGCACGCATTATGTGATGGTTTTAAAAAATACGTAGCTAATGAATTTAATGCTTTGATTGCAAGTGTCTTTTTTTGAAGCGATGTGGTAACTTGCCGAAAAGTACGTCAGCTGTTTTAAATGTGCGGCTCTTCCTCACACTGTCGCCCTGGTTTATTTTCTGGACTTCAAGTGTTAAGTGGATCAAATACTCTACAAGTGGCTGTATTACAGTTGGGTCTGAGCCAGCCTGGGCACGGCTGTGAGTCCATGAACTCAGCAACCCGTTGACTGTCGCGGCATGGGCCTTCAACTAAAGGAGCTGGAGTTGGACTGATTTAGGAGAGTGCAAACTCTAGAGGCCTGTAAAAAAAAAAGAAAAATCCAGCAGACAAACATGCAGCTGAGCTCTGAAAAATAAGATTATTTTCTGCTAAAGGTATACTTTCATAAAACACCTTAATACAGTTTGTGGGAAAATATAACACACAGAATGCGGATGTGGAGAAGATACATTGATCTGCTTTTTTCTTTCCCTCTTCTACGATATAATGGGAGAGAAATCTCATTAAATAGTATTTTCTGTGTCTTTGCATGTGTGTGCGACAGTGTGTGGTGTTGGCAGTTTACAGTAATGTTCCTCTCAGTTCATCGGCTTGTTGGGGGGGGGGATTGAGTTCCAAGAGGTTACAGCATGGACACAAATAGAAAACTGGGAGAAGAGGGGAGGTGGGGAGAGAAGGATCATGCGTTCATGGAGGAAAGAGAGAGCAAAGAGAGGAAAGAGAGAGAAAGAGGGGGGGGGGGAGAGAAGGATCATGCGTTCATGGAGGAAAGAGAGAGCTCAAAGTACAGTAAACAACATTACAGTATGAAAAGGGCTCTGGCAAAGAGTACCTGGCAAATTCTGAGGAAAGGTGACAGTTTTATATTGATTATCATGAATGGGTTTGTATGAGTGTTTCAGGGTTACTTTTTGAAAGGCTTAGTTCTCTGTCCAAGAATTGATACATGAACACCAACAAATATCACAAAAAACTATTGTATGATTGAAGACCAGCTGATCTCTGTTATAAAATTAAAGCCTTTATAATAAAAGCAATGGCTGATTATGTACTTCAGCTACAAGTGTATTATAAGATTCTTTATAGAGATTTTCAAAGTGCAGTCTCAGGGCAAAGAAAGCCTCAGGCCCCGCTGACTTGGTCCTGAACCCTCTCTGTGGAATCACTGACTCAGATCTGAACACAGTGGAGTCCAGGAAACTCATCGTGATATTGAAGTAACAAGTTTTAAATTTGTGACAGCCGTGTTGTTCTAGAGAGTGGTCATGCAGGGATGGACCTATTGATCAGCATTAGGCATAAAGCCTGTGCCATTTAAACAACCCTCAGTCGGCACTAAAGTCTGCTAAGAAAATATCTTTCAGACAGTCATAGCCTGAAATATTGTTTGTGAAGAAATGCTTCATGAAGGTATAATTAACTGCTAGTCTTTGATATTTTTGAATCCGGTCAAGAGCAGAAACTCATGCTCATTTCACCAGAAAATACTATCTGAACCATTGACTGTCATATTTCGGTGATCCTGTGTAAATCATGGGGCCTGTCTTCTGTTATTACCCGCCTGACACCTGGTGTGGTCTAGCAATTTGTTTGCACACCATTTGGAGCAAGTTAGGGCTCAGTATCTTTCCTATAGGGAGACATGTACAGACAAAACCGGTGATCAAACCCACTCATCACGAGATTAGACAACAGACAACTGAGTGTACCAGAGGAGATGTAACTAACCCCAAGACATTACTGTCTTATTTTCCAGTTGAATCTGTCTAATTGTCACTCAATAAGAAATAATATTCTAAATTTGCAGTGTATGATTTGATCATAGTTGTGCATTTCAGCTGGACCGCAATAGTGGAGATAGTGTTCTGACTCAATAAAATACTTAATTGTGCAAAGTAAGTGGTAACGGGTCTTTTCTTATATAGTGCATTTAGCCACTTGGGTTGAGTCAGTCATCCATTGGCTTACACAGTTAGACATGTCCTCACCTTTAGTAATGGCTGCCGTGCGAGGTGTTCACACACCGCTGAAAGCAAACTTTGGGTATCTGGGACACTACGACACATAAACAAGGTGACAAGGGGGCTTCAACTACCACCCTTGGGCTTGAAAGCTGAAATGGAAACTGAACCACAGCCACACATGCTCTTTTTGGCCAAATGCCCCATATCAAATAAGATCCTTTTCATAATTGCTCTGATTTTGGATAAAATGTTGTTGAATAAAAGAACACTTGCTGTTATTGTGGTGGCATTTCGGCAATGAAAACACTTTCCTAGAATAGATTCTGTATCAGCACATTGCCTCATTTTCCTGTCATCTGTGGGCACAAATCATCTGCCTCGAAAACAAGTGCGTTTCTGTATGTGTGTGTGTGTGTGTGTGTGTGTGTGTACAACATGTGCGCGCATCTCTTTATGTACCCACACAAGTGTTGAAAACATTATGCGCTATTGTAATTAGTATCTGTGTTAGTGTTTGTTTTCTTAGTCTGCCAGCAGGAGCCAGTTCAAGCTTTTCTGCTGCCGGGAGGAGAAACTGCACCATCCTGCAACCTCCACGTCATCGTCACAGAAATCAAAGGAATATGAATGTTTTTATCTCGGGCAACTGTAGGACACACGCAGAAACTGTCTGCGGATTCTGCTTGTAATAGGCCACAGCGGTAGATGCTGCTCTCATTATTTTTCAATGCAGAAAATAGAAAAAAGGAAGCCAATGCTCACACACACCTGAACACAGTTTCTATACTACAGTACAGTGAAAGCAAAAACCTTGAAAGTATGATAACAGACTTTATGCTTGAGATAATAATGAGGAGAAAAAAGGGGGCAGACAGGTGAAAAGATTTGAGCGTTTCCTTTGGTTGCTTTATAATAGCGGCAAAAGCGGAAAAAGAAGAATAAATAAAGGATAGTGCTGACATGAGGGAAACCATGTCAAAAGACGATGAGTGTGTTTTGATTTATAGAGAATGATGTTGAACTTTATGTGGATGGATCAGAAGGGAAAGAATCCAGCGTTTGTTCGGCCTGACAGCACTTGTTATATCATGGCAAAACCTCGTGATTTCAGCTGTCTGACATGCTCCTAACCTATTGCAAAAGTAGCCGACCTGTTAGCATGAAAACAAGGATTTATATGCAACTATTCTTCAGCAAACCGAATGACCAATGCCAGTGGTCATCAGTCCAACAGAGGGCACCCTCTGATACCTGCAGTCGGCAGGCCATCAGGTGCTATGAGGAGTCCTTTTTTCTCACAAAGTCTTGCAAGATAGTCTTTTACAATGTCGATTTCATAAAC
The DNA here is from genome assembly GCA_900302745.1 of Parablennius parvicornis. Classification (NCBI taxonomy): domain Eukaryota; kingdom Metazoa; phylum Chordata; class Actinopteri; order Blenniiformes; family Blenniidae; genus Parablennius; species Parablennius parvicornis. Next base: position 22,213 of record OMNM01036412.1, on the reverse strand, counting down.
TTGAGTAGAACAAGATACAGTGAGTATTTTCATGGTGTGTGTATGGTGATGCTGGTTGTGTGATGTGTTGAAACATCATGGACATTACTGTTGCTGCCATTGTAGGAGCTGGATGATACATGGAGCCTAATTTTACTTGTACTCATATTGTTCAACTGAGAATAAAACCTTGAGGGACACCACGTGCAAACAGGGGTATTCAAATTAGTGATTTGCATGAATTAGGCCCTATTTATAACAAAACAATACACTGGAAGCAGCTTTAGAGTATAATTGAAGTGAGATGCTTCCATAGCTGTTGCATGTGTGTGTGAACATAATTTCAAGGTTTCGCCTTTTGTTATACATGCAACCTCTTAGCGGACCAGGCCCATTGTGAAGATAAGACTTCTACTGCCAATCTATATGGTTATTTCACCAGTTTCGTGTTGGGTGTTGTGTGATATCCGACTGCATTTCGAGTGGTTGGTGAATGGCGTAGATGATACACGTGATGTGCATCAGAAAACAGTCAGTCACACGACCGTGACATCAGCCGCCCGAGAGCCTGTCTCATTGTGATACACAACATCACAGATTTAAAGACATGGCAACAGATATTGTCACAATTGTGTTTCTAAGACAACTGAAATCTCAGAGTTGTATGTTTTCTTGAGCCAGGCAGATTGCATGGCTGAGCTAATTAAGTAGTGACAGTGTTGAAATATGAAAGACGTAAGTAGTGAGATGATGACGATGACTGAGTTACGTACACATTTGAACTAGCGTGACGATGAAAGTCTTGAAGCCAGAAACTAATCTCTATTCTCTATTCTTTATTTATTCCTTGACATTTGTATGTGGGCACCTGTTTGTTGTCTGTTGTTAGAGTGGCTGTCATCTGACAATTGACAACATATAGATTCACTTATTTGCATTACTACCTCACAGTGAAAATGTGTTTCAATGTGTGTGTGTGTGTGTGTGTGTGTGTGTGTGTGTGTGTGTTTATCTCTGGCTACTTCAGTTTTACTGCCACGATCCCAAAACACGTTTGACGTTGATTCTGAATTGCCCCATGACTTTCTCTCTGTTTGTCCTGTGACAGACTGGAAGCCTGTCCAGAATGTATTTCACACCCTTCACCCAACAATCAGCTGGGATTGACTCCAATTTCTTCAAAGATCAATGAAGTACCCGTCTACCTAGTTGATGACAGCCCTCTGAGCTGCTTATGATGCTGAGGTGGTTCTGTACTACCTCATATCAATGGATCAATGATCGTAATAAAAACTGACAGCAGACATTTAACCAAATTGCACCAATTATCAATTTTTTTTTTTTTTAGAGCATCTAATTACATTTTGTAAAGCATTAAAAAAATTCCTACTTGCTGTGTTTATGATTAGATTATAACTTATTTATTCTAGGAACCTTAATTTAAGTACAGTTTGATTGCTTTATTCCTCCAGAGTTCATT
>OMNM01036412.1:0-20692 GCA_900302745.1 Parablennius parvicornis | reverse complement strand
CTTCAGCCCGGAGGGTACAGCAGTAAATTATGACTTTATGGATTTGTCCTTTCACATCACCGATCAGACATAATGACCCGGCAATGAGCTTTGGGGCTCCTTTTTTTTTTTTTTTCTTTCTTTGTTTTTTAGCATTAACAGCAAAAAGACAGATTTACGCACTTAATGGCGCATCTTCAGAAAATTAGGAACTGAACGTTACCAGTTAAAAACATAAATCTTTGACTGTACAGCAAGGTCATCAGGTTAGTTTTTATGTTGTTACTGCTAGAGAAAGCTTATAGTCCACTGTGCACCTCAGTCTCGATTCCACACAGCTGAATTGTGAGTTACTATCATAAGTGCAGATGGTCAGGGTGTGTGAAAACGACCTCGCTCCCCGAAATGTTTCCAGATGCGACTTTTTATTACACTTCAGTGCTAAATTCATGATGCAGATGAAACTACTGACGTGCACATCATCTTCAAGGTTTCAGTCATCAAACAGATTTTGCTGACAGGTTTTCAAAAAACAATGAAAAAAACCCAAACTTTTCAGTCGTTGGATGATTTAGTAATTTATAAACTATTTGATGAATTCATTATGGAAGACTTTTTTGATGCTATGTAATGGGAAACTGAGGTTCTCTGTGAAAAAAATGTGAAAACAGGAAACCACTTCTCTGTGGGCATGTGTGACACAGCTTCTCTGTCTTCTCACAGAAAACCCTTAGCAACTATCAGACTGTTAAATCTATAGATTTCAATGTCAATTGAATTATAAATTCAATTGAATCTATAGATTTAACAGTACAAGATTATGACGAACATAAATACTTATTCCACATCTTTCCTTTGTAGATATTTTGAAACATGCACCTAAAGTTGAGTGCTTTCTGATTGAGGTTGAGATAATGCAAAACCTGCAAAGTTGAAGAGCTCCACTCATTCTGCACCCACTGACTTTCCTGCCCTTGTTTTCTTGCGTGTGTCATTCAGTTCTCCAGCTGAAGTTGCAGCAGAGGAGATCCAGAGAGGAGTTGGTGAACCAGGGGATCATACCACGTAAGCGCACCATATGTTCAGTAACATGCAATTAGTGCAGACTATTCAAACCACGTGTTAGCACTGATCCAATCATAAAAAAAACAAACATGCTGTGGCAGCCTTACAGTAATTACCATGACTCTTACTTATACATAGCTTAGGCATAATGTAACTTATCCAGCCATATTAAATGGGATGAAATGTGCCCAGCATATTATTTTTCAAATGATACAACCTCAAGACAAAAGTGTTTCCAGCTTTTCTCTACATCCCAAGGCACAGTTGCCAGTAGTAATTATGGAACAGTTTTGTCTTTTTAATGGTGCCCCTTCCGTCCTACAGCCTTGGGCAGTGTAGTTAGACACGCAGATTTGTACATCCTGTACAAAAAAAAGGGTCAACAATAATAAGTCAGCATGAAGAATCCATACAATAAAAAATCATAAATAATTTAGAAGAGAACAAATATGAGATTTACAGTGCAAACGACTAGGTACAATGTAAACATCATAACAAGAATAGTTCATGTTTCAACACCAACATCAGTTGGAACTGCAGCAGTCCGTTTTGGAATAAAAGTGTCAGTTGAGTGTGGCGTGTCCGTTTTTGTCAGATGGAGGTTTTCTCATTCAGCCGATGCTGAGAGAATCTGTTGTGGTATTTGAAATGGAGCTTTGTGAAACCACAACAGCTTCAGAAGTGATTTGGCTTAGGGTACAACATTGGTAGCGTCACCCGACAGAGACGGAAGTTTCAGTCTACAGAGTAATGTTGAATCAAGGTCACACTTCAACTGCCGTGGTGAACGACCGGTAATGAGTTCATATTGGATTGAGAGATTACGCCCTGTCTAAATTCAAACTCATTGTATTGATGGTTTCACTAATTGAAGGGTAAGAGCTGCTTTTTTCTTTTGGTTTTATTCCTCTCTTAACAAATTGTTTTTGTCTCATTTTGTCTCAACTAAACTCATTTAACGAGCATATGCTTTTGCACATGCACACATGTGCATTGCAAGTTCTGCATTAACGTCTCCACAAATTAAAGCTTATAATGGCACTTTTTAAGTGCTGGGTGACTCATTTCACTTTAGCACGCCACCAAAAGTTATTATAACAAAGTTTGGGTTTCGTACTTTGCTTCTGACTGCTGGTTTCACAATGCATTATCAGAACTCATTCACTGTCACATTTTCTCACATAGTCACACATGACAGGAAGTGTTTTGTGCTTCTCTGCAAGTATTTTGTATTGCTATCTATTCATGTGGTCAAAGCTTGATTCAGCAGGCTGAAAACTGATAACGTGGGCTTCGTTTTAATGCATTCAATTCAGTATCGCAAGAATATATTCTGCATACGAAATGCATAAACACATTATATCTCTTCATGGTTTTCATATTCTATAATAAAATAGCCAGGTCTTATCTTTATGAAGCAGGCAGCAAAGATAATAAGCACCCCGGCTTGTAAACCCTAAAGGGCTTCTCTGAAAAGAAATGATGCGAAATGAATGTTACCTGTGCAAACAACAAGGAGAAATATGGTATTGTTGAGCTTCTTACAATTAGTGCGCTGAGCATGTACTTAGTACATATGTCTGAGAGAGGCTGTAGCCAGAGGACTACTGTTTTTAACGGTCGTGACTTGAATTGTTTCTGCCCCTCTTCGTCGAACCCGATGATAATCAGTGTGTTTTGTTCACATGGTTTCATACAATTAGCCCATTAACCAAGAGCGTGCCGCTTCATTAGGCACTTGTGTTGTCCTTGTGCTGAATTGCAGTGTATTGCTTTCGAGCTTTTGCACATATGAATCCTGCTGAAAGGAAATCCTTTCTACACTCTAAAAACTGCTGCGAATGAGAACCTGCTGTTTTTAATGGACGGGTGTTGAGTCAGAAACACGTCAGCAACCAAAACCTTATTTCTTGATATTACAAATGAAGAATTGCGTCATTGTACTGATAGTTTTTGAGCTTTTAGTTCAATTTGATAACCATCAATACAATGAGTTTGTTGGAGGTGTTGATAAAGGAAGAAAAAGAGACCCTATCACAAAGTCTGGGCTGGTGGAAGAACAAAAATCAACACAAGAATAAGAAAAAATATTCCAAATTATATGAAAAAAAATATTTTTACAATTTTTGTTTTCAAATAAAGTTATCTTTATTGTGAAATACCTATACAAACGTGAACATTACAATTTCGTTTCAACATGTTTGATCAGATCGTATGTGATTAATGAATCTGTTAGCATATATTCATCCTCATATTGCTTGTAGAAGACTGTAGTTTGGATAATCATCACGGCAAAAATGTTAAATGGATCATCTCTCAGATGTAATCCTCCCAGTTATTAAAATAGTTTTTGTGTGTTTGTCTGTTACATAATTTTTTTTTAAACACAGGCATTTTTTTTGGCTTGGGGGGGGGGGTTAAAACCCAGCAGAGTTAATTCAACATGTTAAATTATGTTTTCAGCCCAAAAACTGATAATTAGCTTGCGTCTGTTAGGTGCTGACTAAACGATAACCCTAACTCGGTAAAGCATGTATAGAACATTACTGGTGTGGCTTGACGCTAATAATTATGTCAAATAGCAGAATTCTGCTCAGTCAAGCAAAAATACATGATTGTCAGTGAACGAACAGTCAAACATGATCATAATCTAATGCAGGGCAGTTATTGTGGTAAACTATAGTTCTACTGATATGTACTGATCTATTCCTGCACTACAGTTCTACAACACTGTGCAAACTATAACCTGCAAAATGAGCATAAAGTTAAATTAAAGCATCAATGGTGATCTCAAGCAGAACTGAACGTTGTTGTCATTGTAAAGGTCGAATTTGCCACAGATTTTGCAGCACTGGATCATACAGCCTATTAATGAGGCTAGTGAGTAGGTGGGACAGGATCTTACGGTAGGATGGTTTTTAGAATTTAAAAGGATTTTGATAGCCACTTGATATTTTAGGTTAGCTAATGCTGCATACTATGGCCTCATTAATGAAGTACGATCAATAAATGGCTATCTCTTAATCATTTATGATTATTTGTCTCCTTCTCTTTGTGTCTTTGTTCATCTTCCTCCAGCTTCAACTCAATCTCTGTAACCCCTTTTCAAATGTCACATTAGTCCTTTCATTCTAATTACTCAGATATTTCCTATTTTTATGTTTGACACTTTGCAAGAATGTACCCAGGCTTCTCGGCTTCACTCTCCTCCCTTCATCCACTCTGCTTTTGTTCCACTAATGTGGTCATTTCCATCTACTTAGCTGTCAAAGAAGTTATCATAACATCACCTTCCATTAATGTCTTTTGTAAAATCATCAGATTAGACTTCACAGTCGGCTTTCTACGATATAATCAGGAGAAATAGTCAAAGCTCTTGCCCTGTCGCGGTGAAGGTCTAACTAACCCTCCTTCCACGCCTCATCAATTTTTCCTCTTCATCCCATCAAACCTGAAAATATTTCAGTAGTTAAAAAAAGCTTTTTATTCTCTTAGAGTGTTTTTAAACTGAATTTTTCTCTCTACAGCATTTTCCTCAACTTCTAGCATGCTTTTCTCTCTTTTAGGGGTTACAATTCTTCATTTGCTTTACTTTATAATAATAAACTATAATAATGAACATGCCATCGTCCTCATTGGCTTCTGTGGGCACGCTATTGACTGCTAAAGGCCATGGTGTGTGCAAAAGGGTATTCAGACAGTATATAATAAGCACAATGTGTGATATCACGCTTGTTTTTTTTAAATTGTATTTTTACACTTCTCAGAAAAACATGTACATTATAAATAGATAGGGAAAAAATAACACTCACTCACACGTGGATATCAGGTTAGTTTAGTTAGACCTTAAAGGAACAGCGACACATTTTCATTTTTGTTAACGTGTTTGACAAAGTTCAGCTGAGAGGATCAATAATTCTCAGTTTTACAGATATTCTACAAGCGCCAAGTGTATTCACAAAGATAAAAGCAAAACAAATGCACCGGTGGTGAAAATATGTAAACGTCACCCAGAAAGATGCCCAGTAAGATAAATAAATATCACCTTGTAAGCTGGGAGTTCAACTTTATATTTTCTTTATAACTTTATAAACAATTCATCAATGAGCACCTAAATGTCGCAGTTGCATTACGATATCTGCATACCTTCACCACTCAGAGCACAGGGAACGATTGCCGATTAATTGTGTGACTTGTTTGCAGTGTGGGCCTGAACAAAAAATACATAGAGAAAGGAATTTAATGGCAATAATCATGAAAAACAGGAAAGCATAATGTGAAGCAGAGTTTTCTAAACACAAGCCATTAACACTCAAGAAAAAACACATGTCGGCAGCAGACTGAAACAAAAAAGACAGTCACAGCCAGAGGAAGTGACGCTGCTCGTTGTTTGCTAAGTTTAAAGACGGGGATTGTTGGTACGCTTTAACACGGTGGCGAGAAGCCACTCATGCACATGATAAGAGTCTTTTCTCTCTGACCTCTTCCCACCACTCTCTATTTCCTCCTCTTTATTTGCCCCTCGGTCTGTTGTTCCATTTTTCTTCCAGCTGCCTCTCCTCATTTATCTTCTCTACACTTCTTCCCTCCATCTGTTTTACGATTCTGCATCTTCTTCCTCTCTATTTCCATCCTTCCACTTTCATAAACCCCCCAGTCTGAACTCATCCATCCATCCTTCTCTCCGTCCTACATTCGTTTCCAAAGCAGTTGACTGACAGGCAGGTTCACACACCCTCGGGGAGGCCACATAACCCCCTAGTGGAAGGGTGAAAGGTCTAAGAGGGCTCATGTCCTCAGGGTGTGCTAGAGCGAGTGTGTACCAGCAGTGTGACAGTGCTCAGTGACGTGAACTGAGGCTTGTGCAGGTACCAGCAGTGTTGCCCCAGGGTCGCTAATCCAGTCATACCATTGTGTGCGTATATGTACAGCGCAGTGAGACAGCTACACATTGTCTGCTGTGTTGCTGCTCCAGTGCATTGGATTTAGAATTACACTGTGATATTTAAAATAAACCTTCGTTTTTATGCAGCTCATACACGCTGATTGCATTCAATAATGCTGTTAGCTTGTGTGTCTGATTAGGATTAAAACAAGGCAATTTTGCTCAAGTTGAGTACAGGAAACAAAAGAGGCTATAATTTGCACTGTTCTCACTTAACATGGCCACACATTATCCGCTTAGTCACCGTTTCTCTTCTTCTCCAGTGTGCTGGCAAAAATCCAATACACACAGAAATTACACTGTTTGAGCAGTGTGCACATCCTGCATGTACAATAAAGTGCAAATAAAGCAAGATGTGTCCCAAGTCTCTTCAAAGTAGCCTTTGAAGAATAGCATTGCGATCTCTTTTCTTCTACCAGCTTCATGAGTTTGTTCCCCTGGAGCTTTACCTGCAATCTTTAACGCCAGGTAATTTCTGGCTACGTTTCCTTCACTCAGGGGTCCGACTCATCCCAAACTATTTCAAAAAGGGCTTAATGTGCTTTGGGTCGGAGTCCTGTTGAGAAACAAGGGGTGGTCTAACAGAGCGCAAACCAGACGGGATTGTGTGTCTCGGCTGAATGTTTCAGTCACCATCCTGCCGAAGTGTTGCCCTGAATTCTCAATAAATTGGCACAGATACACCCCGCACACACACTCCATCACAGCTCCTCCTCCGCGCTTCACAGTAAGAAACCACACATGCAAATACCATCTGCTGGCTTTATCTGTGTCTCAATTTCTTAGGTTTATTCTGTGAAGCAGCTCTGGTCTATAATGCCAGTCTATCTTGGTCCTGTCTGTAGCAACACATTGATGTGGGTTTGAGCCACAGGAAGTTGATGTTGTATCATTTTTGTAGAGTTTTGTTACACATCAGCTGTGAACTCTTATCCTGAGCTGTCATTATTTGGTGATTTCCTGGGCCAACGAACTTCCCTGCAGCAGACTGAACTCTTGGACTTCTTTGCCTGGGGCACTCCTCATATTTAATCATAAGCTTTGATGAGCTACTGAATTCCTCTAATATTTTGGATACTTTCTAGATTGCTATTTACCTTCATATCTTGAAGTAAAGTGAATAAATAATACAGGATGCAAAATGCTAATGTATCTTAGTATTCTTAACAGTGAAGGTTTTTCATATTACTAAATATACACTATTTACATAATTGTACAGGTCTTCTAGAAGATTTTATCGATAGGCAAGGAAGATAACAAATGTAAATCCAACAAAATTCCACAATATTTGTGAAGTCTTGAACCTTTCAGAAATCCACATTTTAGGAGTAATTAGTTTAATACTTTTCCTTTATTGATATTTTCAGCATTTATCAGTAAAAACCCTATTATTGCAGAAAATAACATCATTTTTGAAGACATTTGCTAGCAAAAAATGTTTCTGACTGCGATTATCTCTAAAATTGCAGTGAGCTCTAAGAGATACTGACTACAGATGTTAAACACTTTATACAAATCCCTCCACAGTAGATTAGTTCCTTGGGATCAAGTCCTTAAAGCAATTTCTCCTTGACTTTGTGATTTCTGGCCTTTCACGGCAGCTCTTTTCAGGACCGTTGCCTATTATATTGTGCATTTCAGATGACCCTGCTCACAAGCATCACCTTGTTCACGAGGACTGAGGATTTACTCCACTGATATAAGACTTAGAAAAAGCAATAATTGTCACTATCAATAAACCTTTTCACACTGAGGGAAGTAAAAGAGCAAAGAGTTGTTCTGAGCTCTTTTGCCTTCTCCAGTTGCATGAGTAGACACGCTGCAATGTTGACGTCCTGTCTTTTCTCTTCCCTCCATCTCTGCTCTTCGCTCTATTTATTCTACAAGCACTGAAAAGTTCAACTGCCTTCCACGAACAGAGACGGAGCTTGGAGCGAGCACGGGTGAGTATGCCAACCTCACATCAGACACCAGATTCAGATCTGGCTGGTTCTAGTAAATTTCTCTTGAGGAGGCATCACGTATACTATTACTCCTGAATGTTCATGCAGGATCAGAGTCTTGTGCACAGATTATGAATGCACTTAGTGGAAAGTTAGTTCAACTTAGAAGTGTTTATACAGTATTGCACCCACAATGTGTAGTAATTGTATCATTGTGAAATCAACGTATCCAATATAGATATCACAAAAGACTTAATAAACTGAGCTAAATTATGTACATTATTAATTGGTGATTGAGATGGAGCCCCACTGCCCTGGATGCCCACCCACAGTGGTAAATATGTGTGGCTGAGTGGAAGGCAGATGGTGGAAGAGACGGAAGTATAAAGGAGCAGAAGAAAAAGCACTGTTACTTGGAAGAACAAATCTCGAAGCAAAATGAAATTATCATCATCTACTTAAGTGGTTCTACTGATCACAAATCATACAGTTATGGTAATACTCAGCAATGTTATCGCTTATCCCTTGTTCACCTAATATCATACAGTAAAGTAGTCTTCTTCATTGTTCAGAGGGAGCACCTTGAATGGCAGCTCCATTAAAGACCGCTTTCAGACCATTAAGTGGTGGAAAAAGAAGTTAGCACGTATGGTGAGATAATCTTGACTACAAGTGAATGAATGTGTTTCCTTCCTCTGTTTCTCTCCAGACAGAAGACTACCTCAAAAGGAAAATCAAGAGCCGACCAGAGAAATCTGAACTGGTCAGGATGCACATCTTGGAGGGTAAAGCACCAAATAGAGCCCCTTTTTTTTGGCGCTTAAGGCACATTGCAAAGATCCTTTCGATGGTTGCAATCTGGGTAATTATTAGTGATTTCCCTGATTGCTTTGTGTGTGTATTTCCAGAGTCCCCAGCAGAGCCTTTACTTCAGGCCAAGCAGCTTCAGCTGAAGAGAGCTCGCCTTGTTGACAACTTAAACGATAAGATCGCCCATCGGCCCGGCCCCATGGAGCTGATCCACAAAAACATCCTGCCTGTCCACTCCAGCATTAAAAAAGCCATCACGGGTGAGCCAGTGTTCAGAGGATTGTACTTGTTTTTCACTCCCTTTAAGATGAACCCTACAAGATGAACACTTTCTTGTTGTCTTCATCAGGACACCTGAGAAGTACTCGTACATTGAACTTTCTGTTTGTAGGGGCAGTTAGAAGTTGAGCCACAGGTTCGGAGGTCATTGTGAACATATTTATGGAAGCTTAGCGGGAGCCAATAACATCACCCCAAATTTTTTTTATCACCTTTATTAGTAAGTGTTGAATTATTCATAGGTGATTAGAATAAAATCATCATAAAAAGGTTTTTCCTTGATAACTAAAAACGTCCCACTCCCACCATGTGATGCCAGTAGCACAATGAACACAGTTAATTATTTGATCACACAATATGTTTCAATGCATTTTATAAGGAGTTTTGATTTGTGACAGCTATCACAATAACAACGCTTACTACTGTTTCTCCAAAGGAAAGCAAAACATAAGGAATTGCTTTCGCTTGGACAACAGTACCTTTTATTTGTGTTGTTGTTTCTACCTTCCAGTAGTTAAAAATCAAGTGTGCCATTAAATGTAATATTAATTGTTCACTTTATGCCATTTGTATGCAATTAGAGAAGTTGTGATATACATTTTCATCAGCACACACTCACAGTATGAGGCTCCTGGTCTCCTCCTATTACACTAAATATGAACATATCTCTCAGACACCCAAGCTGTACTTGCACATAATCACACACACATATGCAATAAATGGTCAAAATGACAAAAAAAAAAAAAAAAGAAAAGAAAAAAGAAACACAATATCATATTATATTTTTCAACCAGAGGACCATTAATGCTTAAAACAACCTATTTGGGTTTAGAAAGGCTGAAGTGGGATAAAGTAAATCATGCTTAACAGACAAGAGGTTAAAACATTGTTTCCATATGTTTTGCAATCACATTTCAATAGTGGAAAAGTCAGTCAATAATAGAAATTACCCTGTATTATGATAACATGGAATTAAAGAGCGTAAAATCACAACAAATGACTTATTGTGTTGAAAGGATAAAATAAACACACATACAGTATACTGTTCATATATATGTTTAATGCTGTCAGAGCACAAGATTGGAAACAGCGGGTCCAGCAGTTTGACTGATGTGTGAGACTATGGTGGTTGAAATTCAATAACAAAGGTGTCAGTGGATTATCCATCTCTGTCACTGCCACCCAGTAAAAACAAACACATTACCACCACTATCAGTAGAAGCACTGCGACAACAGAGAGTTACTGAAGGTTGACATGCAAAGACATAAACATACAAAGGACAGCACACACACACAATCCAGCACAGCTTGGCCCAGCAGTAGGTAAGGCATCACATTATTAGATCAGGGGGTACTAAATCAGCCCCATGTTGCGTTTTCATCACTTCCTGCTGATTGTAAATTAATGGCCAGCAGTGTATTCTACATAGCTGTCTGCTGCAGACGACAGCGGCTCCTGTAATTAAATAACATACACCTATGATCAAAAAGGAGAGAGGACTGTCCTGATCCCTACCATATCTCTTTATTCTTTAAATCCCTGTGAAGTCTCGTAAGCTTGCATAATAATGAAATGATTATATTAAATGCCCGAGGGAATATTTAGCAGGAAGAACATGGCTTGGGTTCACTGCAATTCTCGAGGACATCTGAACCTTTCTAATGCTGGCTAATATTGAAACCTCCGTCCTGTAGTTAATAAGTATCTGGTCGCTGCTTTATTTTCACTGATTTATGTACAAACTTTCATTGCATCCTGCCATGTTAATTAGTTGCTTGCACTAATAATGTTGTTGTTTGCAGTCCTACACACAGAACTACTAAGTGTATTTGCTGCATTAATTACTGAAACGATTTTGAGCATAACATTGTCCTGAGTGAGACGCCATCTGTCACGTAATGAAAGAAATGGCCAACCCGGTTGGGCTTGGCTGAAAATGAACTTCGAAGAATGAAAACGATCGCTTGGCTCGAGCTCCACTCATCAGGGCCGCACCACAGACAAAAGAGAAGATATCATCTCAAACTACCGTTCATGTAATGATGGCAGTGACGGTCATTTTCTTGGTGCGATAAAATAGCACCGGCTGCCAGTGTTTATTTTGTGTTACATTTCATGTTGCTTGTCAGACATTAACGCAGGGATGCAGTCATGCAGTCATCTGTAGCTGACACCTGTCCTAGAAGCAGCGGTGATAATGTGAAATGATCTGAGGGATGTACACCAGATAGACATTTAAACAAACATAGGCAGGGGAATGAGAAAAGCATCTTGGGAAGATGCTTGTTTTTATCAATTTCAGCTAGATATTAGTTGATTTTGACCACACACCATCCACTCCATATTTCAGAGACACAGTTTTCAAAGGCCTCAGGAGGGACGTCATCGTGTGATGAGGACAGTAATGCCAGCTTGTCTCCAGGACAGCCAGCCAGTCAGGAGTGTCCGCTGGCCCTGGGACCGGAGGCCTCTCCAGCAGAGACTCTGACAGGGAACAGCCTCTCCTCTCCTACACAGGTATGACCGCTCCAGTGAGAAGGCGACACAGGGTGGCCACCATGTGCAGTGCTGTGTACTACTGTGTTATCACTGAAAGCTTTCGTCTCATCAATCAGGTGCCTCCTCCAGCTCCCCCTCTTCCACTGACCTCAGGTTCATCCACTTCACTGAAGCTGACCAATGGAAAAACAGCAGCTTCTTTGCAGAGGACGGCTGCCCACACTCATGTCAAGGTGAATACCAACAATCTTCATGGGTTTTAATAGTGATTTTTTAAAGTGTGGAATTAACAGAAGTGTAAGGAGTACTGAAATCATGTACACAGGTACAATTACACTGATTTAAGGTAATGTTGAGATGCTGTTATGAAACAAATGCTGGTATAAAAATACAGAGTACTCTTGAATATTAGTAACATTGTCAACAAATTCCAGAAATGATATCATACTGTACAAAAGAAGGTATAAAATTGACACATAAGCTTTCCCAGTTACACTTAATAGCTTAAAAATTGTGAATCATATTAATGCAAGAGCCGCAACACTTTCTCACTCACTTAGAGTCAAACTGTGAGCAAGCAAGCACAAGCCATACAAGAATATATCTGAGCTATAACTGGTTGATTTTTTAACCCATATTTATTTTAAAACCATTGAACAGATTCACCATTAATTCTGCTGGGATTTTGGTTAAAGCTGGATTGTGGTACCAACAGCCAACACTACATCACAAAGCATTATGGGATTGATCCACTGACTGAATTGGATGATATTCTCGGCCTGGGGGTCAGTGCAGCTCATATTGGGTTATATCAGCTGAAACAGTGCAACCCACAGTAAATCAATTACAATAAAGTACTTGATTTGATTGAAAGGTCATCCCTCATGCGCGACAAGTGTCCAATATGGCGTGAGGGATATTGGACACAAGTCTAGCAGGCCTTTGTACTATACTCGTTTTGCTCTCCCAGGTGGTGAAAAAAAGTTTTCATGAGTGTAAGGTTTCTTGTTCTGATATACAATTCAACATATTATTAGACAAAGTGGTGCTATCACTAATTCATGTCTGTTTTTATTTTTTTTATCCCAGCCAAAACCAAATTCTAACCAGAAATACAAGAAAGTCAAAGACAACAAGCCAAAGGTAGGTCAACAAAACTCAAAAGACATAAAACATTTTGTAACAGAGTGAGCCACGTATCTCTGAAATTGTAATATTGCTGATGTGTGGCCATACAGGTGAAAAAATTAAAGTATCATCAGTACATCCCTCCTGACCAGAAGGGGGATAAAGAGCCCCCGCCCCATCTGGACTCATCTTATGCCAAGATCCTCCAACAGCAGCAGCTCTTCCTGCAGCTTCAGATTCTCAGTCAGCAGCAGCAGCAGCAGCATTACAACTACCACACCATCCTGCCTGCACCGCCCAAGTGAGTAGAGAGTTTGCCCGTATTTACACACCTTGAATGTGCTCCAAGTCGACCTGAAAATAACCCGTTGCTGACTACTAATTACATGAATGCATTCATTTAGAAGATTCAGTACACAGAAAGGACAAGACAGTTTTGGGGACTGAATAAGCTGTTTTTTTTCTGTCTCTCCTACAGACCTCAGTCAGATCAGTCCTCTTCCTCCTCTTCCTCCTCCTCATCTATTTCCCCCACTACCTCTGCCTCCCCTCCTCAACCTGCTGCTGCCCCCTCAACTAGTGTTTCCACCCAACAGGACCACAACTTCGGGAACACCGCAGCTTTAGCTGGCACCAAGCCAACATCCCTGCCTTCAAACCTGGATGAAATGAAGGTTAGTTGCAGTTGTAACATTTATTTCCACATGAAGTGTCAGCGTAACGACACATGATAATGGAACATCTCACTCAAACAACAAAGCTGATTTTTTAAATTTTAATTAAAATTTTGTATTATTATTCAAAGCATCTGGCGAGGCATTTAGACAATAATTGGCCTTTTTTTCTGGCTTTATTTTCCTGTTGCTACACCTTTCCAAAAAATCACAGCATTTTCAGAGTTCAGTAAGCTGTTTTCAAGCGGCCGAGTCAATGGAGCAACTGGTTGTTTAAGCACATGAAAGATCCCTGATTTACTAAGTCTTGTCTCAGTGAAGTGACCTACCCACTCAGATCTGATACACAGGGAGACAGTGATGGATTAGTCGCTTTGGGTTTTTGTTTTGCTTTCCTTTTTTCCCCTTCTGTCCTTTTGAATTTTTCTTTCATATTTATTCTGGTGTCTCTGCTTTTACTCGCTTCAATCTTGATTTAGCTTCTACTCCATCTCCTGTCAGGTTGCAGAGCTGAAGTGTGAGCTGAAACTGCGAAGCTTGCCTCTCTCCGGCACCAAGAACGACCTCCTTGAGAGGCTGAGGACCTACCAGGAGCTGAACGGAGGCAGTGACACTACCTTTTCTCCGACAGCAGGGGGTACCACAGGGCCAGGGGCTGAGGGAGCAGCAGCGTCCTCCAAAAGTGCTGCAACCACCAATAAAAACACATCACCACAGCAGAAGACTCTGTGCCATCACACATCTTTGCACACTGGTCAGTCAAAGATCAGTGCATGTGCTCAGAAAGCAAAATAACACATAAATTGAGGATGTTTGCACTGTTTTCTTCACATGACCATCCCTCTAACTGAACCTTTCTTTGTAGCTGACGCCACTCCACCTGCAGAAACGCCTAAGCAGCTCATGACTTGTGGTGGCACGGTTGTTCCCCCGCCTGTCTCTCCCCTCACCCCCTCCAACCATTCACCAATGAGTCCAGAAGATGGCAGCTTTAGCAACGAACCCCTGGGAGGACTGGTCAGACATTTTTTTTTCCCCTGTTGTTATATGACCTAGATTTATATAACTTTGTAAATTCACTGAAACACAACACGTATCATGACTATGATTTAGCCATTATGTGTCATGTTTCTCTATGGTTGTTTTGAGGTTTATTTAAGACTACATTTTGTGTTATCAAATAATACAGTTCTTTATTTTATGATTAGAATTATATAATCATCTCAATTTAATATCATTAATAATGTAAACAATATAATAAATATTTGTTCTTTGGCCAGTGATTGCATTTAATAAAGGTACACATAACTAAAGGTGTATTGGAATATATTTTAAATAAATTTGATATTAATGATACGATCACATAACTGTTTAGATAAAGGATATAGTACTCATGAATTCACACTGAATAATTTGTAGACGTTTAGGTGGCAATGAATACAAGATGGCTTATCTGATGTGTACCAAGTAGATTTGCTTTGTTAAAAAAAAAAAAAAAATAAACACCCATACTAAAACTGAAAATGTATTATTTTTCCAAGAATAGCTTTTTCTTTACTGTTTGCATGGAAAAGAAGGAAGCTGTCATTAATGCGGCTCTCCTGATCTTCTGTAAGTGACTCCAGGCTTTAACTATCAGCCGGTAAACCCATGAATTAGTCTGAATCGATGTCCCTTTTGTTTTTCATGTTTAAAAAACATCTTTAATCCCAAAGAAACTAGTGCAAAAAATGTCTTGATCTAAATTAGTATTTTACACCTCACCACTTTCTCCTCTCCCTAGATGAGTTCCCCTCTCACTCAGCTCAGCGTTGAACCATTGTCTACTGCTCAACTCCAAGCTAACATTAAAGAAGAGCCCACTTGCTCGGCCCCAGCACCTTGTCAGTTCTCTTTAAAGTCCTCCTCTCAGAAGAAACACTCCTCGGTTTCTTCAGCTGCTCACACGGTTGCCTCCTCAACTCTGGCTGTGACTCTCGACAAAGACAGGATGCTGCAGGAGAAAGATAAACAGATAGAGGAGCTGACCAGGATGCTGATGCAGAAGCAGAGGCTAGTGGAGCTGCTGAAGAGGCAGCTGGAGCACGGGAGCCGGGAAGGACGAGTTTCAGAGCCACTCATTCTTGTACGAGTCAAAGAGGAACCGCCTGATAAGCCCAGTGTTGCTCCTTCAAATGGCCTTCCTCCATTACAAGTATCATCCACTTTGCATGAGCTGGATGTCACCAGAGTAGCAGTGAAGGAAGAAGTCCTGGAAGAAGCTTCATCTGATTCAACTGGATCATCAGGATCTGGCACATTATTGCAACCTTTGAAACAAACAGGGCTGCAGGTACCAGTGCCATTCAAGCCAGAGCAGAAGAATGCGCATATTTGTCTAAAGCAGTCTGCTCTGCAGTTGGCTCAGCAGCAGGCCATTCAGAAGCTTCTGCTACAGCGGCAGCAGCAGCAGCAGCAAAGCATTCAGAAACAGCAACAGACTGTCCAAAAACCAAACCAGATGCGAGCGAACCAGCAGAATCTGCAGAAACTTTGTCAGCAGAAGAAAAAGAAACTGCAAAAGTTGCAGGTCAGACAGCAACAGGAGCAGGAGAAGGCGTCACAGTCACAGCAACAACTCCAGCACTCAAAACACCTGCAGCAGATGCAGCTGAAGCAACAGATCTTACTGAAGCAACAAAAGTCACTGTTACAGCAGCACCTGAAGCAGCAACAGCAGAGCAAACAGCTCCAGCAGATCAAAATACAGACCGAGATACACATGAAGCAGCAGCAGCAAAACCAACGCCAGCAGCAGCAGCAGCAGCAACAGCAGCAGCAGCAGCAGCAGCAGCAGCAGCAGCAGCAGCAGCAGCAGCAGCAGCAGCCAGCACAGGTCAGGATGTGTTTTGTTTTCAACACTACATACCGTCACATCTCCCTGTTTTAGCTCAGATTATACAATAAATGATAATGAGGACACTAGCTCATTTGATAAATCACCAGGTACATTTCTCAATAGTTTACATCTTATCTATGGCTTTGTACAGGTGTCTCAAGAATATTTCAACCAGCAGTCAACCTTCCCACTGGATTTCCTCAAGAGTGACTCGACCCCGACTTTAGTAACGGACAGCAATGGTAACCACTTCCTCATTGCCCTGACCAGTCACGTCAATGGAAACCAAAGCAGCGAGGCTTCCAAGGGAAAAGTAGCAAATCACATTACACTGCAGGTAAAAAGACTCACATTCACTTTAGTCTCTATGTTTTCATCTCATGACAGACTACATGGTAAAGTGTTGTAGTAAATTATAAGTATGGGGTAATATGATGGTAAAATGTGTAATACCATTGCTTCTATAGTTTGTTTTCACAGTATCACCAGACTCAAGGTGCTTTACATTGTTAGTCACATTCACGCATTCACTCCACACTCCAATGGCAAAGGCTGCAATCCAAAGTGCTTGACCACCATTATGAGAAATGTGCAGGGTCAGTGTCTTGCTCAAGGACACATGAACACAAAGACATTAGGAGATCTTGGATCTAACCACAGATCTTCAGATTGTAAAACAACTCAAACGGCTAACTGAACTCAGTTTTACAGTTTTTGTGACCACTGACTGAAAAAAAGAAGGAAAAAAGAAACTGCACAGTCCTGGGTTAGCATCATTCACAGCCTGATTTTTTATTCTCCTCTTGCAAGAACGGTCTTCTCCAGTCAATATCCAAGTCCCAACCCTTTTCAGCTGATAAGAGCTGATAATAAAACCGGTCAGAGCGTGCACATGGGATTTCTGAAAGACAAAAATGCAAAGGTTTGACTATAATGTGGATATTTCTGAATAAAAAAAAAACGTTTCTTCCCATTATAAAATCACTGGAACAAGACAATTTATATAAAAGTGTTGTGAAATCTTAAAATGCACACGGAGACGGTTCTTCAAAGGTGCACATAAAGACTCAAGGTTGAGCCTCACGCAATGGCGGAGTATACTTGTAATATTTCATGGATCTTGGGCATACTTTATTTTCTCTCTGAGCACAGAGCTCCAGAGGCTCTTTTATTGTCTCTTGTGCGGCACCGTAAGAGTCTGTTAATACTCCACAAAGAGATGGAAGCAAGGAGAGTGCGAGCCAACTGCTCCAGCCATCCCAGCCGCAGTGAAAATTAATGATGTATGCTGTTTGAGGCAATGACAGCCGTCCTTGATAAGTGCCTGACTCTAGCCTGATGCTGATTACTATTGCTTTGCTAATTACTCCAATGACACCGTCCATTACAATGATTTATGATGTTAACAAAGGAGGAACAAAAACTTCATCTCATATGGGCTAATTGAGATGTACAGTATTGCCTGTCGAGTGCAGGTGTGCTGAAGCACTTGGCTTTTTGGGGTAAATCTGCTTTCCTCGAAGAAATGTCAGGATTTAGTGGAACACTGTGTGCTGATAACATGGATTGCTGCTATCAGCAATCTTTCCATGTTTCATTAAGTCTCCTATGACACTTTCCATGCAGGGGTGGCATCAGGCCGAGGTTTAGATGAAGTTCAAAACTGCTTTGCAGTGATTTTTATTTGCAACATACAGTGCTATGAAACAGCATTTCTTTTCCCACTTTTTGATTTATTTGTGTTTTGCATATTGGTCACACTTACATAAATGTTTCACATAAAACAGATTTTACAATTAGACAAAGACAACCCAGGTAACAACAAAGCACAGTTTTCAAATGCATTAAATAAGGGAACTATCCAAATATATGTCTGTGGGCTATATGAGAATGTAATTGCTTCCCTTAACCTTTGCATTTGTGATGAATAGCGATTGAATTTTTCAATTCAATGGAGGAATTTTTCAACACTGTTCTTTGCTAAATTAATTTACTTCAACACATTACAGTGTTTTTGTGGAGGAACAACCTGTTTATGTCATATCACAGCATCTCAATCTATTTGAAGTTCGTACTTTGACTAGACCACACAAAATCTAAATTTCATTTTTTTTTTTAAAGCCATTTAAAGGAGGACATGCTGTTGTGTTTTGGATCATTGTCCTGCTGCAGAACCCAATAGTGTGTTTGAGCTGGAGGTCATGAAGTAATAGGTGGATGTTCTCCTTTAGGATTTTGTGGGAGAGAGCAGAATTCATGTTTCCATCAATCACGGCAAGTCGTCAAGGTTATTCTGATCATTAGGCCATTCCTGGGAAGGTTCACCACTGTTACAAGTTTTCTCCATGAGTGGATGATGGCTCACTGTCTTTTGCTTCAGTTTTAAAACCTTAGAAATGGGTTCATAACTCTTTCCAGATTGATACATGTCAATGTCTTTGATTTTGTTTTTTACATTTTTCTCATACGTTGTATTTTGAAATCTTTTAGCTTGATTCACTTTTTTCACAGGTTCTATTTAAGTGATTTCTTGATTCAACAGGTCTGGCAGGAATCAAGTCCAACGGTTGAATAGTGAAATCAAACCCAAAAAAAAAAAAGGTTGATCATAGTTCATTTTTAATGAGTCCTCTGTCTTGTACCTGTCTTGTGTTTGCTATACCTTTGAAGACTGATCCACAGTGATGAGTACTTGTCCATTCTTTTCCTTTATTGGAGACACATACTGGAGGACTTCAGGTTTCTGCCGACCAACCACAGCAAGGAGCAGCTCAGTGTTTGTCAGCACCACCCACTCTGCCGTCTTTCTTCAAGGACCAGGACGCTGCTCCCTTGGGGAAAAACTCCTCATCACCTTCCTCTCAAACTGTAAGTGATCTGACAGTGATATGAAGACTCTCTCAAGGTGGCCTCAGGATATCTCTGGAGACTGTATTTCTTCTTTAACTTTCATTGTGTGAACTGTTCTCACTCCCATTATTCCTCCCTCTTTCAGGATGTGTGTCACAATTTTGACACCCTGTTCAGTCCTCTGTCTCCAGCTTCTATTAGGACAGCGACCTCCTCGTCTGATGACAAAGTATGATGCCCTAAACTTTATTAAGGCACCAAGCTCTTTTTAAAGCTGCTTAACGCTGTGACATGTGTGAAATTCTTATATAATGTTAAACTAAACATCCTGTTACATTTGTGTCTTTCAGCAGGATACAGAGCATGAAGAAGATTTTATTGATACTATTATGCAGACAGGAGGTAAAGTTCAGCACACTTGTTACTTTTCATTTTCATCTTTTCCGTTACTTCAATTTATTTTACAGTGTGAAACTTCAGTAATTTTGTGTTTTTGTTTTCACTTTTAGAAATGTCCACCACCCTCAACCAGACACAAGACTCATCTCTGCACTACCTGTACTCAAATTCCCCTGCTCCATCTCCCATTCCTTCACCACTCCACCAGTTGTTATCCCCCCCATTCCCTCCCAGCCGCCGCAACACTCCTCAGGCTGATCGTTCTGTGGAGCACGAGCTTCCGGCTCCGGATTTCCTCAAAGAAGAGAAACATCACCTCAGCTGCAGAGGAAGTGGTCGCTTGGAGGATTTCCTTGAAAGCACCACTGGAAAGCCTCTCCTGGGGGTGGAGCCTGGGGGCTTGTTGACTGTGATTGATGATCTCAACAGCCAAATGTTGTGCACCCCAAGCATCCTGGACCATCTCCCATCTCCTATGGACACCTTCGATATGGTGGCTGAGGATGAACAAGGGTTAGACAATATGGACTGGTTGGACTTCACCATGGAGAAAGAAAAGGAGGAGGAAATACCCACACTGGCCCCGCTGGCCCCCCAAACACCCCCCAGTGTCTTTTCCACAGACTTCCTGGATAGTTATGACCTATACATACACTGGGACTCCTGTCTATAGCCCATAGCAGGAAAACATGTACATTCAATTATACATCTACATGCACATACACTGCTACATTATGCAAACACACACCACAGTGGACTGCTGAGGCTTCAGTATTTGGTTATGTTCACAGCAAACAACTTGAGTGATGTGTTCGCAAGTTTTTCTTCAAGTATGACTGCACTAAAGACACATCGAGGAAACTCCTGATCATTCAGACCACACCTGGTGATGATGTGAGCCTCATATGGCAACAATACTCCAGAAGTGCAGGCACTAGTCTCTGAAGTGACACTCTAGGATTGCCTACCCGACAGGCATATCGTGTCCAAGTAACAGAAGTAAAAATAGTATAATAATCTTCTGCACATTTTTTGCCGAGCACAGCTGAACTGTCCAAACCGAGCACAAACTGAACTGCGAGATGGCTGTAAAGTCAAACGCAGCTTTGTGTGACCAAGGATGCTTCATTATGTAGAAGGCGTGCTGCTGTAGTCGTTTCCATGTTTAGCCACATGATGTATGTATGTGTTTACTTGTGTGCGAAATGATGAGGCGAGATTCGAAAAAGGGTCAATTGAGAT
>OMNM01036410.1:5057-23192 GCA_900302745.1 Parablennius parvicornis | reverse complement strand
ACATACTCACCCACACTGAATTTTCATTCACACATTGTGCTACTCACAAATCCTTTTTTTGTTTGTGCATGTGTGTATTGTATTTGAGTACATTATCTCACTCCACTGTGACTATTGTGCATACGATGTGCTGTATTCATGCCCAAGTATTAAAGGGTGCTCTACATACACTGAGCAGCTGTTATCCACAACATACGTCTGTGCAGTCATTCTTTATATCGCATGTATACCAGTGACCTTGCATGTGTTTCAGTTGATGTCAGACACAGTAACAGTGACATCTGTTCAGAATAGTTTAATCCAAGTCCTTGACCTCACAATATGGAAACTCTTTTCAGTACGGACTCAGATGAAGACCTGCCAGATATCAGCGTCTGCAAAGTGAAGGGTTCAATCTAAAAATTAAACATCATACTCTGAATCAAAGATCTAGGATTGTATTGTGTTTTGAAATGTTGTTCCCACCTCTCTTCTCTGCAATAACAAAAAATACACAAATACTTCACACCCACTCGCTCTATGTGATAGTCCAAATATAGCACAAATCAATTAGAATTCACTTGAGTAACTTGGTACATTCTGCCCGTTTGCCTCCGCTGGGCTTTTCATCAAGCATCACCTGAAGAGAGCAGCAGGTTTGTTGAGAGTATAGCAGAGGACAGGGCCGCCCCGCATGCTATAAATCTCAAACCCGACTGATGGTCTATCGGAATGGACTTCTGACTCAGGATTGAGATGTGTGAGCTGCATATTATTAGGATCATAGCAGAAGAGGTGATCTGACAGTCAAGCCCATCCTATGGAGGAATCAGCCAGCAGGGACTGTAAAAACTAAAGCGGCCCATATCAACATCTTCACGTCAGTCAAAACACATTGGTTTTTAGAAAAGTTTCATATTTACATGGCAACGTTTGAAAACGATGTCCGCATACACGGAAAGAGAAGAAACTGAAAATTATGTAGTTTTTACGTTAACCACACACACATGAGGGCTTAGAACACGTCAGGAGAATTCCTGACTAAAAAAAAAAAACCTCAGGGAGATAGAACACACAGGGGTCAGACTGAGAGTGATTTAAAAAAGGTCAAGACCATTTAATTACATTATTATTGCATGAAGAGACAATGTCACAGTACAACGTTTGCATGATTGTCCAGGAATGTTTCTAACTGCAGTCGGACAGCACCTTCTTAAAGGCTGAATTGTTTTGAGAAAGATCCACCTGTTTCCTGCACTGTAGACTCAAGGTTACAAAAAGTAGCACAGAGGTTCCAAAAGTGCTGATACAGGCTGTCCTTGAAACTCAGACTGCAAAATTATACGTCATGCTTTGTGAGACAAAAACAAGATTTCCCTAACAGCACAATAAGCTATAAATATTAACAATGGCGAGTACAGTTATATTTGTATGGACAGAAGACAATGTTGGATTGCTATTCCAGGTGACTGTCAACTATAAAACTACCACGTCCCAGGACAATCTGTACTGGGAGTCATGACACCATGGAAGTCCCTATTGTTGTTATTGTCCTCTACTCATATATGTGCAGAAAAACTATTTACTTCAGCAATTATGTTCAACGCAATGGTGACATTTAAAAAAAAAAAAAAAAAAAAAAGCATTTTTCCTCTGTCTACTCGGTTGAGACGGTTGGAGCATTTATATAAAGTTCCACCGAGGGAGCCGTTTTAAAAAAAAAGTTGCTTGTTCAGTGGCTCTGAGCACCATTATTGTGTAAACTGACAACCAAAACGTAACAAAAGTTTTAACTTTTCACTTAAATGTTGTATAAATGTAGCCTTGATGTCTCTGTGTTCAGGTGAAGTCAGATGCCCATGTATGGCTGACTCGCTTCTCAACATGCCTGTTCTTCTCTGCAGACTGTGCTGAATGAAGTGTCCTCATTTTTTACTCTCGTACTGCTTGTTCTGCCACACAGCCTTCTTAACTGCATCTTAAAACCGATTGCATTCACTGTCGTATGTATATAATGTGACGTAAACCTGTTGCATTTTGAAGGTATTCAGCTCCTTGGTGAAATCGACAGGGTAAAATCAGAGGCTTTGATTTATTTCCACTCGTTACCCTGTCAGTGACTATGTCACAAGGCCATCTATCCAAAGTCTTCTCTATTCTGATTGCTTGATGTGGATCACAAGTGGATTTTCTTTCTCCTCCGAACCCACACCATTCATGTTTTATTAATGTCATATGCTGTTGAGTTGGGCTCTCCTAACTGACTTACCAAGTCATCCCTTTCCTTGTCACAAATCAAATTAGCCCAGGCTGTGATTAATCATCAGGCAGAGCACCCAGTGAAAGAGGGCTGACACCTTATTAATTTCCTTAATTACATCTTGTATTAGGTTTCAGAATCGTCCCGTCTAATTATGCTGCTTATGACTCCCAACTCTTTCAACCTGGCTACACAAATAATTTGTGCAACCGGGGGTATTTCAATGAATTTCATTTAATATAAGCACGTGTGATTAATGTAATAAAGAAGGGTTTGGTTCAGGTGGAAGCTTTTCACTTCCTTCATTTGCTATGCAGCTTGAAAGCTGCATTAGTCATGAGCTTTGTGCTGGATTGTATTATTCAAAAAATATTAGTATCAGTTTTAATGTGATAAAAATTAATATGATGAAAATGAAATTGTTTCACCTGGTCATGAAATGGAAGTCGGTCATACTGCAGCCACATTGCATGATGGATTCAACACTAAATGAGTAAGCGCGGCTCAGCTCTAACCCCTTAATTCTTTTTCAATTGTAGTTGCATGTACTTGATCTAAAGTTAATCATGTTCAGTGTCTTAT
Source organism: Parablennius parvicornis (assembly GCA_900302745.1). Classification (NCBI taxonomy): domain Eukaryota; kingdom Metazoa; phylum Chordata; class Actinopteri; order Blenniiformes; family Blenniidae; genus Parablennius; species Parablennius parvicornis. Next base: position 20,371 of record OMNM01036410.1, on the reverse strand, counting down.
GAACATCCTAATGAAATTGTTCAATATTCTTGGAATTACATTACTTGGTTGGGATCATTGTCTTTTCAAAAATTGCAAAAGTTATGACAGAATTTTAATTTGCTGTTTTTTTGCCTCAAATAACGATTAGATTATTTATCATTATTGCTCTTACCAAAAGCAAACAAAATATCGCAGACTCATTCAGACCTACAAGCAGTTTAGGTCTCCTTTACATGACAATGTTTCAAGTGAAAAGATTTATTGCGCTATTTAGTGTCCATTTACATGACAACGGTGCTTAGAGCCACTGAAAATGCTACTTTTTGAAAGTGGTCCTTCGCCGTGGAAATAGGAGAAAACACTTTTCTGAAGCCACTGTGCATATGTGCCACAGTTGTAGTAAATTGTAGTAAAGTGTGAGCAGATGCACAAAGGCAACAATGTTTTCCTCCAGAGTGTCATCCAGGGAGTCATCTCCAAAGTAATCCAACGTGTGTTCATACAAATGTCGCCATTGTTTATAGCGTGTTGTTCTCCGCATACATGTGCTTGTGGTTTTCATTATGTGTGGATCAAAATGAAAATGTTTCCAGCGTTTCTGTCTTTTCCATGTAAACATATATATACTTTTTTCAAAACGTTGCTATGTACATACAAAACTGAAAACAAAAAGGAAAAAACTGTGTTTTTTTTAACTTGAAAAATATATAAAGAGGGCCTTAGTTGGTTTGTAAGGGCTCGTTCACACTGCAGAGATATCAGCTCACATCCTGCCTGTTTTATAGCCATCTTAAAGTTCTTTTTATGGTTTTTTTTTCACATCAGACCCAGGCCTCGATCATACGTGGTATCAATTTGGATATTTTTGTAGGTGCGACTGCCTCATCATTGACGTGTGACTGAGGTCCGGATAAGCACCGGAGGAGGTGGCTCCACTAAAATGTTAAACGCTGTACTCTCTTTTTCTCTCATTCTCCCTCATCTTTCCCTGGTCATGTTGTCTAGATTTTGTCGGCTTCTATTTGACAACTAGTAGCAAATGAATCTACACGTGCTGCCCTGTGTTGTCAGATATGGTGGGTATCCCATAATCAGTGAACCAAATTCTTTTACCTTTTAACTTTGTGTTGTCTTGTGCATTTTTGTGTTTATGATGTGTTCATTATTACACATATATTATATTTACGGTTTTAACATGATTCCTGAAGGCTGTGATTTGGGCTGGTTTTTATTGAGGTGTGTGGGTTTTTAGTTGTTTGGGCTAAAAACAGTGAGTCACATCTGGCAACTCTGGATCTGACTGGCGTGCCATCTATATTCACTTCTGTCAACAGCGTCGTCTGCACACGCGGTCTGGGGCCCAAAACTGTCCGATCTTGTCCACTCGGCAGTCTGATAGACGTCGTGTTTAAAATGTGATGTGAATGATCACGCAAAAAAGAAATGGATCCCAGTCAAAAAATTTAAATTGAGCATCAAGACCTGCAGTGTGAACATAGCCTGACTATCTCCAAGGTGGGTTAGATTGTTGATGATGCTCTCAGCCACTGCTCACCCCCTTGCTGCAGGTCCTTCCTGTTCTCCACTGTACAGCTGGAGAAGCACACATTAAAACAGCAACACTAAAACTAATTTACACTACTTCAGAGTTAGTACTTGATGCATGAGCAAACATGGTATTGCACACACTTGATACTACTACTAATAGTTTGTACTAAGGATTGATAAGCAAATGAACAAACACTGTCAATTTAGGACATCTGCCTTCATGAATACGAAATATAAGGCACGTCTCACGGATCACGCAAAATACTTGGAGAAGTTTGTACTGATAGATTAATGTTCTCACTCTCGATGTGACTTGCTACGTCTGAAAACAATTGTTGAAAGCATTGTTAATTCTTACTGTTATCATTATTATAGAGCTGGGAGACGTTTACTCAGCTGGCTCACCACAATGTTTGTGTCATAAGATATTTTCTGTGTTGTCAAATTTTTAATTTTGTAAACAATCACTTCCTTGAATTTTTGTTGCTGAATTAAGATTTATTTGCCATAAGGGTCTGGTATGTATGATAACTTCCTTCATAACCATCTCCAAATTTGCATCTTGGGGCTCTAGCTGATCACTGCACAGTGCAAACCAACATGGAAGCAATACCGTTTCCTTCCCATCGTTATTGTGTAAACAGGTCGAAAGCATGGAAAACCCTCATTTCAATGCTGCTGTTTGTTTGTGATGTCACTCATGCGTCGATGACGTGGTTGCAGAAACATGGAAGAAGTTTGTGTCTGTATGATCGCTCATCAATAAATCAATATATATTGCTATTCACTGTCTAGGTGAATAACGGCAAAAAACATTACATGCGTGAGTCTCAAACAGTTTGACAAAATCTGCCTTTGAGGAGTGTAACTTCTATTAAAATGTAATCTTGGAGCTAGCAGTGTATCGCTATTTAGCATGCAGTGAAACAAATGTCTGCCTTCTGCAACGCAGAGCTGTGCTTCGGGTAGTGAGAAATTATGAATCAGCTAAATGATCAACACATTTCATATGAGCTCGTGGATAGGCTTGCAGAGCTTTGCTGCCACTGTCATTATTTGTGTTTAGAAGGCAATTCTGGAGGTGCTGAAATGAAAAAGAGAGATTATCTGGCTGAGTGCACACACTCTGCCTATGAATCATAGCAGAAGGACTGTGCTGTTTAATCGATGACACAGTCCAGGCATTCATTTACTAAGTTGTTCATATGGGGAACGAGTTTAAATAGTTTTGCTCTGAGCACTTCAGGAAAATGCACTGCCAGTGTTACATGAAATGAGAGCAGCGGTGGGGGACATCCCGGCTCCGGCCTGCACTCTGCTGTGCCCGGGGATCGCATTTTCTCCCCAGCTGAACACTCCACATTAAAACCTTTGCAATACTCATAATTGCTTCATGTAGAATGCACATAACTGCTTTCATGTGCATTGCTTCAGCGAAGCATATCTTTAGTGGGGCATTTTATTTTAACACGATGCATATTCTGATTGACAATCAACAAAATTAGCTTTCCAGAAGCAGCCCCATATTTTGGTGAACACTCAAGAGTTTAAATTATACCAGTAATATATTGGTGTCTCACTGACATACTGGATTTCTCACACAAAGTGCAGCCTCCCCTGGTTCACAGATGATGCTGGCTGTTGGAAAACACTGGCTTATTTTATTCATCTTTTTAAATGTCACATTGTATAGAGTAAATGGCAGTTTCACAACACTGGTCAAGTGAACAGAAGTTAATAGAAAGAGAGACGGCGTGAGCTCAATGCTTCTTGATGAACATATGTTGCGGGTAAAAAATAACTCCTCCGCTGAAATGTCTCCATTGAACTGCCTCTATTGAATCTGTCAGCTCGCATTATGACGGCCTGGCATCACTTACAGGTTTGGAGCGTGCACCGGTCTGTTTGTCTTTTATCTGCTGGAGAAGGCAGCACAGAGTGGAGCACTAGCTTTGTGTTGGCTCCGAGAAAAAAAGGAAATGCGGTGAAATGCTAATGCTAAATAACTTGATGCCTCTAAAGATATCCTGGAAACAGCTTGAGAGCATGTGTAGACGCTGTAGGCGGGGCTGGTGTGAAAGAGGGGCATTGTTAGATTATTGCTCTGTGAGTTTGCATTTAACTAGCATTGAATGTGAAACTGCACCCAGTTTACATAAAAATACGAGTCCTATATCATTCAAATGTATGCGTATATCCAGAATGCTGCCAGCTATTCTTCACTAATGGATTCACCAGGAACAAAAAATGAACAGGGAACTCTTTGTAAAGCATCGCAGATGCTCGACATTGATTGTCACTCATCTTGGCTGCTTTAAATTTGTTAACTGGATTTTCTGCAAAAGCTTTGTGTACAACATAGTGCCACAGCAATCACCGAAACTGCTGATAACCAGACAGAAGTGGGAGGCTGTTGCCTTCAAATCGTAATCGTTTCTTTTTTTCTACAGGTGAATGGACAGCTCCTGAGAAGGAGCATTGATGCGACATGTGGCCATGTGCTCCGACAGGACTTTTTGTTTGGTCTATCTATCGCAGCAGCTCCTCAATGTGACCTGACAAATAAAATGCATTGCGTTGACGGCTCAGGCAGTCGTAGCTCCCTTCCAATGTGGATCAATGGCCATCGCCTTGAGATGCAGACAACATTCTATTTGGGATGATAGCTTGGGGGGGGGTGGAGTGGACAAGGTAGGGAAGGTAATACAAAATAGAAAGTACCCTGGACAGTCATCGCCAGTCGCTGTCGTGGGAATAACATCTAAATTGATTCCTGCACCATGCTCATGTTAACATTCCAATCTAACAGCCAGGTTTGCTATACTAGCTACTTGGATAAAGGAATAAATTCTGTCCTTTTGTGTGGCTGTGTGTCTGTATGCTTGTTGCTAGGCTTTGGTGATTTGCTAAGCAATCTATGCCGCATTGAGTTGTTTGCTTTTTCGCAACCTGATAGCACATTATGGCAATTCTTCTTTGATGGTCTCAACAAGAATTGCAAAATGACTACAGGTCACACACATTTGTCTCTTCAAGAAATGTCTGCCTGCGCTCTTGACGCTGTGAAGAGTGCAAGCTCGGCACCTAGGTTTCACCTGCCGGAGGGAAATGATTGTGTTGAATCTAAATGAGGTGCGCATGGCCCTCCGGGGTGGCTTTGTCTCCTCCTGGTCCAAAGTCTGTGTCCTTCACGATGTTCCCCAGCTTGCCCTTGTTCTCTCCTTTGCATATCAAAGCAAGAGGCAGCTCATTGGCTGAGAATGGGATTGGGAAAAAGCAGGTCCATCCTGTGCCAATTAAACATTCACCTTCACCATTAACCCCGGCTAAAGATGCTGTTAAGGCTCTGCTCTCTGCCCTTTCAAGCTGCATCTGCCGTGGAAACAATGGACAGAAACAACAGACTGCTTTCACATGTGTTTTTCTCAAATTTGACAATATTTGGCTGGAGCTTCAAATGACGTAAATCTTTTTTTTTCCTTCTTAATAATGAACTATGTTTCGAATGTTGGTACTTCAGACAAGTAGAGAAAGAGAGAGCGTCACATTTAAATTTAGCAGAGTAAAAGACACTTGGTGTGAGACGTCCTTGAGGGAGGATATAATGTGCAGGAGATGGAGCCAGGTAATGAATGAACTGAGATATTAATCATGGTCATTTTCCTGTGAAAAAAGATGAGTTTAAACTCATTGAATTGCCCCTCAGTGGAATCGTGTGTGCTCAACCAGGTGCTTTTTCTTTTTCTTTTTTTTTTCGCTAAAGTAAGGAACGTCAGAAAGTCTGAAATAAGTTATAATGTGATATTTATCAGGACAGCAAGGTACTTTTCTTTCAGTGTCGAGATTGGCACTTGCCATCAAACAGAAACCCACTATGGGAGAGACGAAGCATAGTTTGTCTCGTATTTGTCTGAATCAAACACACATGAGAACATGCAAACTTCATACATGACCCAGGGACGTTCTCACTATCAGCGTTAACCACCGCACTGTACAGCCCCAATACTGTAAACACAGAAGCACAAATTGTTTTGAGTACTTTCATCTCACATACTAGTAAAAGAGTCTCAGTGGTTGGTTTCAATTCGTCTTGATTTATTATTTATTCATTAATATGTGTTATTTAACATTTTTCATCAATGTATCAAATATTCAACACATTCATTTATAATATTAATTAATTATGTTTTCCTTTTTATCATAGTGACATTTCAACTCATTTTATAAACTGAATGGAAACAGGAGAGGCATTTTAATTTTGAGTCCTTGTAACAACTAATAATGTAAAAACTGACAATCGTGTGATCATTTTGGCTGTTTGAAATGTAATAAAGCCAGTGACATAATAACTTGCCAATAATGTAATAGAATATTTTTCACAACTATAAACGAGTATTTCAGAGTTTGGATCGTCAATGAATGAATATGATGTCTATGAAAATATACATTTTTAATAAGAAAATTGGATAAAATCTGCAAAAAAGCATTTTTCTCCTCCTGTGAAATGGAGCTCTATTTATGTATTATTACATTATTGGCTGCATATGTTACTTTTTCAAAGGATTCAAAGGCTACTGCAATCATGTAACAATTTCCTGGCAAAATGTTATTACAATGATGGGCCAAATATTGTTTTATACTATTGGCAAATTGTTATGTTATGGGCTTTATTACACTGAAAAAGGACAAACCTTACTTTAATGGCAAGTATTATGCTCTCTCGCATATCATCATGAATATCACGGCTCAGTGGTTGAAAATGTCACCTATGAAATACATTTTTTACTAAAGTATTCTTATAATTCTAATATTCGAACTTCTGAAATCATGTGTAAGTTGAATCTCAGCTCACACATTATGGAGATAACTGTTTGTGTAAATACTAATAGTAATTTTCATTTTAGCCATATGAGTCAACTATTCACCTTGGATGTTTAACCAGGTTTTATTAGTTGTATGAGTCATCTTAAAGGTTTATTGCAGCTGCATTTTTTCATCTTGCGTTTACAGAATAACGTCAATCGATTAGACAGCTGAACAGAAAATGGACAGAGGAAAAGAAACTGAGTGAACCTGATGACATAGTGAAACTTTTTTTTTTTTTGGGCAGTGTGTAGGCAAGACAAATACTCAAGTTTTCCCTTCCATCATCCAAACTTTAGATAAGTTCACTGCACCGTACTTACTGTGTGAGTGGGCAGGTTTGGACTGACGGCACAGTGCTTTGTCTGGCAGGCAGCCTGAAGGCCGGGTTGCTGTGGTGAACTCCTCACACCAACTCTGACAAACAACATGAAATTGAATCTGACCTGTGCTGTAATGTCAAGGTAGAATCTGTTATTGTGAGGAGTATACATATATTGTATTTTTTTTTTTAATCCAAAAATAAATTCCTCAGCATAATTCTCTGACCTATTACAAACATCTCTTCTATAAAACGATGGAGTTAACTACAGCAAATGTAATGATAATAATGATAATAAAATTAAATTTTGAATAATAGTTGAATAATATATATATATATATATATATATATTATTGTGACGCTCATACCTATACTCTTACAATAAATGTATGCGTATTTAATGAATATTTTTACTCTGTACTTAATTATCAAGGAAAAAAATACTAATCAAGCTGAGAAAGGGCATTCCCCCGAATACACCCCGCCCCACCAGACGAGGCCCACTCCATACTTTGAAAACCACTGACTTAGTAGTTTCTGTCTTCTGGTTGGTCGATGTGCAGTACTCCCGATACGAGATTGAAAGAACTGTTTTCAAAGCCTGCAGGTCAATGTTCTGTGTTCTCGTTCTGCTGTGTGACGCTTCCACTGTGACCGCGTCCCTTCACGAAAAGGTCATGGCATTTTTTTGTACATCTCTCCATTTCTGTCCAATTCTGTGAGATGCGTCATGTACAGAGAGGGACCATGAGAGAGAGAGAGAGAAAAAAAACATGCAGTCCTGTTCTATAGTTTCCTACTTTGAACGATGCATCACTCCCTTCCTGTAGCAGCTGAAGCCTCTCTTGTTCCAAATCCAGCTGTTGGTCATTTGCTTTCAAGCGGCAAACAATTGAGAAAACCGAGAGCTGACAGGCGTCCGGCCGCGTTGAGTCACCGCCATGAAAAATGCTCTGTGTTTAAATGGGAAAGTGTGAAGTATGAAATCTCAGGGGCAGGCTACGGCATGACGACATCGGTGCCCTGGTGGGACTCGACATGTCACGCTCGACACTCATCCGTACGTGTAGAACATGATGGATTTAGAGTTGCCGCATTTTGGGTTGAAAATGAAGAGGAAATAAGGTGAGGAAGTGTTAAAGCAGCAGAGAAATAAATTATCATTATGGCAGCTGCTGACAATCATAGACTGGCAAGGCATTTGGCTGACAAGTGTGTTGGTGGTTGGCGGGTTTGTGGCACAGTGTCGAGGGACTTGGACAGTGATGTATTGCGCACCCATCAGACTGTGTGCTCATTTATTACAAACAATAGCATTGCAGCAGGGAATTGGTGTGTTTCACTTTGCACTGTTGTTGGCTGTTTCAACTTTCAGTTTTGCAAACTCATATTGTCAGATATTTGTATCCATCTTTGACTTCAGTAACATGAAACCTTGTTTAAAAAAAAAAAAAAATCCCAAAAAACAATCTTTTTAATGTGTTAATCATGGTAGAGGCAACATTATACCTTCTTTTTGTATTTAATCTAGTAGAAGGCCAATTTTTATCCAACATAAGTTTGCTTGATATAAACTATATCATTACTTATCATAGAAAATTGGCCTTTGGTATTAATGCAGCAGAAAAGCTACTGTGAAGACCAAGTTTTAGTGTCAATAATGGTTCTGCTGTCCTCTTAGTTGTCCAGCTCCAGTCAGTGTTCATTGTAAAGCTGATATTCACAATGACTCATGCCCATAATGACTATAATTACAGGCTGCAAAGCCCCCACAGGTAAGGAGTGTGCCCTTTCCACAAATTATAGGTTGCTATTCAAAGTGATTAAAAGATATGAATGTGATAAAGTGCAAAGATGGAAGTGCTGACACAGAGGAGCAAAGGCTCCTTCTAAAAGCTCCCTAAAAGCAACCAGGCATTTAACTTGTGCTGAGGGCGAAAGTTTGGGTTTTTACTTGAGATACCCTTGGAAGTTACTAATGCAAGTTTTATAAACAACTCTGCCCGGCATCCTCTGCACATGTCTTGGCTGTATGAAAAGGGTTGTCCTTGCTGTCAGGCGTTGATTAGCCGTCCGGCGTGATGTGGACATGGCTGTCTCCCAGTCTCAGTGGGAGGTCGGCAGGACTTGATGGATGTCTCTCTTTTGAGATTGCACAGCGCTGTGGAGAAAGAGGAGGACCTGGCCCCTGTTATCTATTCATGCTGTGTTCCTTTCTGCGATGTCTAAAATGGAGCAGGACCTCCCTCCACAGCAGGACTCCATCATTTCTAGATAGTGCTAAGCAGGGCATAAAAGAGAATAAAAAAAAAACACCTCTTCCATTTCTGATCCCCAAGCACCTTTTAAGTAAAAAATCCACTTAGAACTTGCATAAGTAGACACGGGGAAATCTCTTCATTTCCTACACAAGCTTCGAATTTGAGGATAATCTTCATAGTGTGTCGTAGCGGGACGTCTCTCTCACAAAGTCTGGGTTCTCTTTCAAAGTACACACAGAGATATGGTATATGTGTGTATATGCACACACATATACTGTCATCTATTAATTTGCAGCAACATGAAGGCACCCACACTTTTGTGCAGAAACTCCTTCACAGCGTGAGGCTGCAGGACAGTGTATCGTGTTAGATATGAGAAAACAAAGAAGGTAATGACCCATTGAGAAGGGAAAAAAAAAAAACACGCTCGAGTTCTCCCTCTGCCTTTGCATATTCCTTTGTAATTCTGGCAAGACCACTGGGAGATTGATGTGTCTGTCTTTTTCATACTTTCTGTGACTGCTCAGCGAGGAACCCGGCTCCACAAAACTAGCCAAATTCCTAAATGATGAATGCACACTAGTGCGTCCACTGGGACAAGAGACGAATCTAATATCAGCCCGGAGAGGAGGTTGATATTGAAAATCATGTGGAATATCGCCTGGCCTCATATTGGAAATCTTTATTCTAATTGCACGGATGAATTGAATGCTCTGTTTTGATAAATCCACTCTGCCGCCAAGGGAATTGTATAAATGAAGCATCACAGATTTGTTTGTGTTTATCAGCGTGTGTGTGTGTGTGTGTGCCTGTAAGTCATTTTCATACTCGTCCTGTGCCATTGTTGATTGCTTGTTTACTCAAGCAAAAACTCTGCTCACAATGTTAACATGTAATATAAATGGAACTATGACAAGATCTTCCACCCACATATCACAACATATCAGATAGTCATAAGAGGAACATTTTTCAAAATATCAGTCACCGTATGGAGGAATGGGAGACAGCATATCAGTATAGAAAACCATTTTTATTTCTCATAAGGCTGTCCTGTAATGTACTTATATCTACTGGGGGATAACTATGTTTCGCAATTGTGACTAAGACTTTTACCACTGTCATCTGGAATAAATCATCTCGCTCTCTGGTGTGCGAGACGAGGCTCTACGTGACAAAATATCTCACCCATGTCAACGCTCCTCAGTAGCAGGTGACGTCTGATTATGACTGGAACTTCTCTATACCTACTCCAAATCTGCACTGCAATTCAGTGGAGAGTCCAGGGTTTTTTTTTTCTTTTTAGTTTAGTGCAGCTTTCGTCTGAGAGGCAGTTCTGTACAGTGTTTTCCTCGTTTTAACAGAAAACTGTGCACTTTTAAATTTTTTTTTTATAGTTTACCCAACAACATTGCTGCTTGACAAAAGTAACAAGAACCATCTGTGGGTTCTTCTGATGCATTGATACACTGCAGAGCAATCCTATACACACTGTATTAGGACAGCTTCCTCTGGATTATGTTCAAGGGCTAATCGATATTCCACCGTTGGGATTGCGCTCCAAACAGTCCTGAATATATTTTTTTCAGCTTCTTGGATCTGCCATCTTATTAGTCATGTATTTATATACTGTATGTGTACATATACACAAATTATCTTACATACAAAGAAAACAGGTGTTGATGGATTTATACTGGACATGCCCACCAATAAAAGTCCAAATGTCCATCTTGGAGGATGAAGAAGAGGTCATGAGTTTGAACCCAGAAGTCTCTCAAAGATTGTTCATAAGCTCATAGGTTGCCAGTGGTTTGCTGGTACTAGAAATCCAGTGTTTTTCAGCCGAATCACCTCTGTTTAGCCTCAGCAAAGCCGTCCAAGCTCAGGGAGTGAGTCCAATACAACAGAAACTAAAGGATATCAAGGTAATTTCCCTCTTTTGTGTCCTCGATTCTGTTATGTTTGTATGAGCTCCAGGCAGGCGGCAAGAATGCTTTGAAATAATGTTTTAACAACCTCTAAATAACCCCCACTAAGCTGTTTCAGTTTTTGAAGTAGGAGACAGAGTGATGAAAACATAGAGAGTAGGTCGGAAACTGGCCACAGCTGTGTGGAAGAGGAGAGTCACCAACATGGGGCTCATTGATCAAACAGGGGATTAGTCTGGTTTCAAATCCTTGGCACCACGCGAGCAAAGCTGTTTTATCTGGGTGGATATCCTTTCTGTAGTCCCAGGTAATCCAGTCAGTACCCGTGGATGTAATAGTTTTAGTCCATTCGGTGGGAGGAGAAAAAGGGTACATGAGGGGAAGAGCCTGGTGCGCAGCCCGGCGACGAGAGCTCTCTGTTAGGTCCTGGGATGAATCTGCAACACATGGGAGGAAGAAGAGAGGAGAGAAAACACACATACACTTAGATAGAACAAAGACATAAAGGAGTGTGAGGGTTAAACCTCCAGGAATCGCGCCTTCACGTGTTTCCAAAAACAAGGGGAGCTTTTTTTGAAGTGAAGAGGCATTGTAAAGGCCTGTTCTACCTTATCCTAAAAACACAGCGATGTGAGTATAAACCTTGACGGAAATGAGAAGTTTGGATTTATCTACACATTTGAAAATAAATGGTAACTTTTTCTGTGTGTTTTCATGCTGTGCATGTCTGCCTCATACATACACTATGGTGTATTTATTACTTTGTCTTTAAACAATCTTCAAGCTCCTCCTACTTGACTATTTCTGCATCCTTCTCCACCTTAATATGGACTGTCACAGTGAGCCAGCCAATCACAACCATGGATTTTCCTCCAACCTGATAAAATGACTTTGGCTTTGCTTAAATGGGTTCTGGGCCCCCGCTGTGGAGTCTGAGCTGTTTCTCCGTGACTCTGGTTCAGGGACTCTAATTCAGCCTCAGTTGCAGACCTGGACACATTTCAATGGTGCATTGTGCAGCCTTGAGACTGCTATTGAATGTCCTGCTTTTCAGCGTCGTGCTCGACCTGAAGCTCAATAAAAACTGTGCATGATGTCTGCAGCTGTTGGAGTTGTTGAGTTCGTTGCCTTCTTTTTAACTATCCGCAGAATAAAAACATGTAAGTGTTTCATCACATTTTCCACCTATTTTCCACCAAAAGTACCTGACATCCCTCAACCCACTGTGGGGCCAATTAGAAATCCCATAATTCTGTTCAACTCAGACGTACAGGCGTGACATTTCCAGCAGGCTTGGCAGGTGGTAGCCAGGTGTGCAGATTTGATTATGGAGGTTTGCACCATGGCGTTGGATAAGCTTTAGCCCAGAGCTGCAATATGTTGGACATCCTAGAAAGCCAGCCAGGTAATTCACCTGACCTTTTTTATGTGGGTACTGGCCACCTGTACTCACCGCCCATATTGTGGATTTTTGTGAGACTGTTTGAGGAAAGAGGGTCTCAGGTATTTAATTTAGCCATGACTTCAAGTGTGTCTGTATTCATAATGCAGCGCAGCACTGCTGATAACGTTTGATTTGACAGAATAATTTGATGCTCTGCAGCCCTAATTTTATTGGGTCAGTTATTTCATTTTGAAGCAATATTTCTTGGTATTGTTTCCTCAGTTCTCAATGAAAATCTGAGGCTCTGAATCATTCACACAAGTCAAATAGGATTAGCAGCTCGGTCCTCAGCTTTCTTGTAAAAGTGGAATTTGCCTCCCTCGTCTGTGCCGATTGTCAGCAGCACCTTAAAATGGTGTCACATGAATTTAAGGCATTCAGCAATAGAGGTATATCAGAATTACTGGATATTACTGGATATCCGAAACACACGAGCTTCATTATACATTTTATAACAAGAATTGACAAGCTTGATGACATACATCTGGATGCAAACTTATCCAAGTGATTATGGTGCAAGTTTTCTGATGCTGTATTAAAGTGTGTATATTTTGGAACGTAACCAGAATATCTGTTGCATCTGATACTTGGCAAAAATAGAAGTTTGAATATAAATCCCAAAAAAAAAAAAAAAAAATGTAATCTCATGTTTTATTTGTCAGACCAAGCTCAGATTCTCAGTATGTAAAAGGTGCATTATATAAAAAAAAGTTGCTCCTGGACTTAAACAATGTTTGATCTTATAAATAACAGATGTATTTCATGCAGCTTCAAGAGATGGCTTGCCAGCAGTATTGCTGCTATGTGTATTTATTCCACTAAAGTGTGTCCTTAAATGTACTTGTAACTACTTGAGGTTAATATAACTCACTTGATATCACATATTTAGCTGTAAATGCAGACAAAGCGCATTGCAGTACAATGTGAAAATGCATCAAATATCAGTATATTGCATTTTTTACGGACAGGCACACATTCTGTACAGCTTGTTTGTTTGCATATTTAAAATAACAATATCACCATACTTTGGCAGTATGTTATAAATCATTGCAAGAGTTTTTATTGGACAGGCTTAAACGTTAAAGTGTTATCAGGACATGAGAAGGATTTGAATCAAATGAAAAAGCGAGCTGGGGTTTGCAAGATACAGGTTTTGCTTCTCTATTCCTTTTTGGACACTCTTTATTGTCCTGGATGGTGAAAGGTCCAGTGAAAGCTCTAGAGAGCTCACAAAGCTATAAAAACCTGTCTCAAACATCCTGTTCATTATTTTTCATAAAAAATTGAGGTCACATGACATGTTGAACCAGCTGTTATAAAACCTGTCAGACACAACCTTCCTAAAGCAAGCAGCAGTGCTGATGTATTCACTGTACCGACTGCTTGGCACTGTTTAGGAACTGCAGCTGTTCTTCTGCTTGCTTTAAATAGCTTTCACATTGTTCTTCCGTGTCTTGTCAGGGCGCTTTTCACTGAGAGAGATTTGCTCTTTTTTGCCTTCCTATCATCCTTAAAGAGTAGTCCTGTGGGCTCATCTGTCCGGCATTTGCATCTGTATCATCTACCTCCTGGCAACATTTTAAAATTACCTCCGCCAGAACAGGAGCAGAAACAGGTAGCTCCGCCGAGGATAGCTCACTATCTCAGATGCAATTCACTAGAGGTTTGTTAACAGGAGAAGAGGGGCTTGTATGCAAATGTTTTCATTTCAACACACGTGAATGTGTGTGACTAACAGTGTCCTCTGTACTTTGTCGTCCTCTGCAGCTGAGCGGTGCAGCAGGTAGCGGCGGATGGCTCAAGGATTTTGTGCCTGTCCCGTCTCGCTGGCAACTTAAGGCATCTACATTCTAATTTGCGGCCCGCATTAAGCTGCAATTTACCAAGACTTCAGTTAGCAAAATGACCCAAGGACAATTGCCTCGGCAAAAGAATTTTGTGCAAACACAGCCTCTCCTTTCCCCCTTTTTCTTGTTTAGTGCAGAACAAATCAATCATGCCGGCGGAGAAACCTCTTCAAACAGCCCCCTCTAAAAACAGAAGACTCCAGACAACAAAATACATCAAGATCCATTTAATGTGACATTGACAATGGAAAAACGAAAGGGAAAAAAAAGAAGTATAAATTAATCAGTAGCTCTTGGAATGAACTGAACATCCTAAACCTGTATAAATGCATCATAAGGATGACAATGGGGGCACTTTTGGGACTTCGGGTTGCATTTTCAAGTGTAAAGTCGCAGACATTTAACAATTTAAAAAATGAAGCAAAGCCCTTTCCCACCATTTATGAATAATTGTCTATTTGTCATCATGATGACTGCATACAGGGCTAGAGGAGAAGTGTTGTCAGGCAGAGGTGGAACACATCATTCCTGGGTGAGGTTACACTGTGCGCGGCACAGCCGATTCAAGTTCATTTTGATCAACTGCAGTGTGCCTTCCCAAGATTTGACAAATTAGATGGTGATGCATCTGCCGGCAGGTCACGTTTGCTCTCAGACTATCTCAAAGATGGGTTACATCCCGTCACAGAGTGTTATTTTGCTTGAAAAAGTGCACTGTGCTCCTTTTAATAAGGGACATGTGGCTCTCCGAAAGGCGGGCGAATCTTTTCGGATAAGCTAGTGTAGAAAAGTGGAAATGATGATGGGATAAAAGGACTGATCCACTTACATTCATTGCTTTGCACTCACTAATCTCAACAATTTCACGCTCAATAGTGGAAATGTTGTATTTATGCTTTAAAACAACTATAATACACAAATAACCGGTTATGTTGCAGTGTGAAATTATCACAAAACATGGCTGAAATTTATGTAAAGTGTAATGAGGGTTGTAATAGGTATCAGATTCCTCCCTTGATACTAACAACATATTTACATTCAATTCTGTACACTAACAGTTAGTTTGTGAAATGAGCATCATTTTTGTTCCTCTTAAAAAAAAAAAAAAAAAAAAAAAAAAAA